>JAPYZS010000416.1:0-59053 GCA_030522925.1 Trissolcus japonicus
TTAAAAGTCGAATGAACGCGCAAAATTATTTCTAATAAGTATTTTTTACATCATTTCATTACGTGAAAAACCTTGTAAATAAAAAATTTTGGCCTTGAACAAACTGGAAAAAGCCTTGAATTTCAAATTTACTTTCCGCTGGACACCCTGTGATTGAAAAATTTATAGACGTTTTTAAATCTCTAATGCATAGCGATAAAAATTTAAAATAATAGTTAATGCATTTTCATTTTAGGCTCCTGACTGTGAGCACGCATTTTGCAAGGTTTGCATAAGCGAGTGGATCAACCGACATCCTACGTGTCCGCTGGATCGAACGCCTACAACCGTATTACAATTGCAAGCGGCTCCCAGAATCTTGAGGAACCTGCTGGCTCGTCTGTGCATTTCTTGTGATAATTCCTTGTATGGTTGCCATGCGGTTATCAAACTTGACAGTTTAACATCACACCTGGAGGAATGCGAGTTCAATCCAAAAAGACCGACGCCTTGTGAGAAGGGCTGTGGCCTCATCATACCCAAGGACGAGTTGAATGAACATAACTGCGCGCGCGAGCTTAGGACTCTCATACAATCGCAGCAGAACAAACTGTCCAACTTGAAACGCGAGATTCAGGAGCAACAGTTTCAGATAAACGAACAAAAACGGGAGATTAGTCTACTGAAGGATCTGATGAAGGCCATGAGGGTGAGCAATCCCATGATGAGAGAGATCGCTGAACAGATGGAGAGAGACGAATTTGCTCGGTGGGCTGCTTCCTTACCACCTGCCAGAGTTACTCGGTGGGGTGGAATGATTTCCACTCCAGATGAAATTTTACAAGTACATTTTTCATTTCATTATATAATTATATGAAAACTTTTTTTTGTAGGGGTAGATTATAAAGATTAAAACAAAATTGTTATGATTGCATATGTGAACCTAATTTTGGTGGTGTCACAATTACCCCAACTGTTTTACAATAATATTTGTTTTAATTCTCGAATAAGTCTGAATTAAATTCTTCTTTCAGACTATGATAAAGCGAGCCTTAGCTGAATACCATTGCCCTCAACATGTGATAAACGAATTGATGGAAAATTGTCACGAGAGGAAATGGCCAACTGGATTGAATTCATTGGAAACAAGGCAAAATTCACGGAGACAGTACGACAATTATGTCTGTAAAAGAGTTCCTGGCAAGCAGGCGGTGCTAGTTTTGCAATGTGATAACATGCACATGCCTGAGGACATGATTTTGGAGCCCGGTCTTGTTATGATTTTTGCGCATGGTATTGAATGAGATGTGCATACACAATTTTTTTAAATAAAGCGTTATATTTTTTTATTATACTCAGTCAACATTGTGACTGGTCGCTCATGTCACGAGGTCTTTTACACCTGACAAAATCTAAACCAGGAATGACAATTTTTGGATGTATGTTTTTATTTCTCTTTGATACGAGTTTTACGGGAATTGTGATAATTACTGCGTAACCGTGATTAAGTAATCCAAATGATAATTAAGTGAAATCTATATTGACTATTTGTTCGCATTATACATCGTAAGATTTATTTTCAAATGATGTGAAATTTTGATTATTATTATTTTCTTCATCACATTAATTTTTTTTTCTCGATCATTAAACGCATGATGATCAGTTATTAACTCGTATGGGACACACTGGTGCTAAATTGGCACCAACAAGAGAGACACTAAAATGTAAATAGTGTGTCCTCTACGGGTTAATAATATGAACACAAATTTTATTATATATATAAAATAATTTTTGTTCGCTCTTTTGTTCTGAACAAATCATGCTAATCATTAAAAAAAGGAAAAAGTATTTGTAATTATATATAATAATATTCATTACAAATTGATGTCAATTTTGTATGATGAACAATTGTTTTTTGGCAATGTTATTATAAAATAGTGTATGCTGAATCACTGATAAAAAGTGTTGCAACACTGAATTTGTAATCGTTTTCTAAAAAAATAGAAAGGAATCTCATCAATTGTGATAAGTGTTCATTCTTTGTTACTGTAATGCTTTTGAAAATTAAGCAAACACCGAGTTGGAAAAAAAGAAACATCGAGTACCAAGATTTATTAATTATAAATATTTACATCATTTTAGTTTATCAAATATAAAAAGATTTGTCGCATTTAATATTCGTTAAAACAATATTCTTATTTTTAAAGTGTGGTATAATTCTATATCAATACTCTTGATAAAAAAAGAAACACTCTATAAACAAACATTTTAATTCTATGTTATTTTTCAATTACTTTTGTTTAATTGTTATCTTTTTTTCCTATTCATTTATAGTAATTTTATTACCATTGTCAATTACTGTATAACAACGAATAGAAAAGAAACCAGTAAACTCAACAATTACAGAAGTTAGTGAAAAATAACTCCAATACTGAGATGTTTGTTTAGAAATGTTATAAATAAATCTCAAACATACCAAAATATGAATGTATGTTTTTTCTTTGTTTTAATCTATGGTCACAACCATTCACGACAATCAGTACAATTGCAGTAATCCCAGCTTCAAGAACAATTTCGAACTCAGATGCTTAACTCCTAAACAACTTCTTATGCTATTTACATTTTCGAATCTTGTCCATCTCGCTGGAAGTGAATCTCAGTACAGTCGAGATTGCATTCAACATATGACGCTTGCTCGAGCTATCCGTGCTGATGAGATAATTTACAAAAACATTTTTCAAATATTCTAAATTCGCTCCCTCTCGAGACTTTGATGCTTTCAAACTAAAAGTATAGAAAACAAATTAATCTTCACTCTAGGCGTTCCATTAAATTTAATGAACAAATTTAAAACTTACCCTTCGATTTGCTCCTGCATCTCCCTAATAGTTTCTCGATTATTTTCAATTTCACTCACAAGATCTCTTTCCTTTTCTCTGATAATAGCTTCGAGCTCTAAATTTTCCTTTCTTAAACCAGAAACTTGAACCTCTTTTCTAGCCAATTCTTGAGCATAGTGTAACATTGGAGGATTATTGTCCATCGTTAGGTAACTGCTGACCAAGTCAGTTGCAGATTCAGGAACCGGGATGCTTTCAGTGTCACGATCGTTCTCACCTGGATTAGTTTTTCGAGGCATAAGAGCCTGGAATGATGATTTCAAAGTATGAATCTCTTGATCTTTCTCATTTATCACTGCCAAAGATCTTTCGCGTTGGCGTAACATTTGTTGCTCCAAATTCATGATTTTCCCTCTGTATTCATTCTCTTTTTGGGTCATAATACGGTCAAATTTAATCTGTTCTTCTTGAAGATGCTGAAATCAAATTTTATTATGAAATTTCATCCATTCATTTTTTCTTCTTTCAGGAATATAAAAAAATGTTCCCCGTACTTGTCTCATATTTTCAAATTTTTGTTTGTACTCTTTTTCCTTATAAGTTAACTCAGAATTCAAAACTCGAATGCGTTCCTCGAGATTGCGACAGTGCGTTTTGAGTCTCTGCAACTGTCCCTTGTCATTCGTGCATTCACTCGATGATTTATTGTTGTTTGACTTGAGCTCATCCGAGACGTTATTACACGATGGAATGTGCTTTTTGTACTCTTCAAATTCCTGCAGAAGATTCTCGTATTTCTGTTTGTACTCGCCATCCTGATTCAAATCATTCATCCCTAAACTTGTTAACACATCTGAAAATTAAAAAAAAAATAGTTATTGGATTTCCATTGAACATATTTATTTAAAGATGTAAAACTATATTTTATTTTAAGTATTTTAGTCACACCATTTAACTTATCTCGATAACAGTCCTTATCGTAATTCAAAAGTCTTTCACTCAGTTGTTTAATTTTTAGTATAATCTCGTTAGGGTCGTCGCTATGATCTGAATCACTGGGGTCTTCTCTTTCGAAATTCTGTAATATCACTAGTTGGTCCTTCAATTTTTGGATAGCTTGTTGATCTTTCAGACGCAGACGGTCGTAACCACCGACTGTTTTAGACAACTCTGTTAGTTTAGCTTCTAGTCCTGCTACTCTAGCCTCGTGTGTCATGACTAAATTTCTGGCTTGTTGCTCGGCCGCTGCTACCCTTTTGTGTTCCTTCAACAAATGATTAATCAAAACAATAAACAATATAATCATTAATTATTTATAATCTTATTAATCAATTTTTTTTCAATTTTGTTGTTTACTTCATGGATAGCTATCCGATGTTGTTTTCTCATCGTTGTCATTTCAGACTGCAAAGAAAGTAGAAGAGGTGAAGTTCCTTTGGCTGCAGCCTCTGCTTCTTTCAATTTGTTCTTCAATATTTCGAGTTCTGCCTCCAAAACCTTGTTTTGCGATTTGTTTGACATCTGACTTCTTAACTCTTTTATCTGATTTTCGAGTTGATCTTTGGTTTTTTTCTCTTCGCTTACAAGTTTCTGTAATTCTCTGAAAATTTGAATTATTATTTTTTTAATTTTTTTAAACAATAAAACAATTTGATTTATTTTATTTTTTCAATCTTTGAAACATTCTTCTGATCTCACTTTATCAATGACATGTGATGCACTTGATCCTTTTCTCTCTCGTGACGTTCCATAATTAATTTATATTTCAAGTTTTCCATTTCCGCATGAGCGTTTGTCTGCAACTTTTTGCACTTTTCTTTCAAATCTCGTATGGCTTTTTCGTACTAATATGAAAAAATAATACCAATTAAAAAAATACTATCAAGTCGCCACATCATTTTAGAGTATTATGAACTGAATTAAATTCAGAAACCTGATCTTTTTCGCTTTTCAAGTGTTTCCTATCAGCGTGAAAATTAGCTTCCATTTTTGATTTTTCAGCCGACAAAGTAGCAAGGGAATTCATGAGGCCCTCCAGTTGAACCTTCAGATCATCCACAGTCTCAATTCTCTTTTCAGCACCCATCGACTGGAAAGAAAATTTTAATTTTAATACTATTTGAAAACCAGAAAGATAAAGATTATACCCTAATTACCACAGTCGAATTTGAGTTTTTTAAACTACTCCTTAGGCTATCGCTTGTAGTTTTCGTCGAGCTGCTGTTATCTGAAAATGAATAGTTTTACTTGAAACACACTATTCATATTTTATTATTATTTATAATAATTATTCATTATTGTTGTTATTTTTTATCACCAATGACGTTAGTTTCAATTCATAAAACGTTTGTATTATTTGTATGCATGTGATAAAACTATAGGCGTACCTGAATCTTGATCCCCATGATTATAATGTTGATATTCCATTTGTCTGTTAGACGAGCTCGCACTCGCTTTGCTTCTTTCCATGATGAAATTTTTAGTATAACTTTGAATACATAAATTTAATCAATGATCGACGTAGTCATCCTGTAGTTACAAAATGAAAAGCTTGATTTAGTACCAATGTGTGACGACTGACACAACAACAACTAACAGATGTTCGTCTGCTGCACAAGTATTTTGGCTCCGTTTGTATGTAAAAGTTTGACAGGTCGCGTGTGAGCCGTGTGAGTGTGAACCGAGCATAAGACCAATTTTCACATTTTCCGCCGGTTGCCGCAAGTGGAAATAAAAAATAATCAATCAAAAAACAATTTAAAAAACAATTAGACAAAGGCATTGTTTTTTTTATATCACAAAAGATTTATCTTTTATAAAATGTACTTTTTGATTGAGATATTTTTTTATTTAAACATACAAATAAATTATTCATTCTGTTGGGCGGTAGTATTAACAGGAGATTCAATTTCTAATGTAACAGGTCCACTGTTTTGTATGTGAACTTCCATCATCGCTCCAAATTCTCCATCTGAAAGAGGAAAAAATATATAGCGAATTCCCAAAAAATGTTGAAAAATATAATTGATATGATTCACCTTTTATACATTCAGGTTTGTAAGCTTTGCGAAGTTTATCCAATAATTCGGTATACATTTGTTTGGATTTTTGTGCAGGCATGGCTCTGTGAAAATCTAATTTGTTTCCTTTCAGGATATGATATAGTGTAAATTGGCTAACGCACAAAATTTCATATTCCTTGTCCATTACATTTGCTGCCCATCTTTTGTCATCCTTTTCAAATATTTTTGTGTTTAGAATTTTCTTGACTCTGTAAATAAAAATTGAAATCAGTGATCATTCCGAATAACGGCAATGACACAATTAATTTATGAATTTTATTTGGATAACAATTTTTATAATTTGTTTATTTAAAAATTGCTTACATGTAATCAACATCAGTGGAAGTGTCATCACTTTTAATTCCAATTAAAACACAAAGTCCTCTGCCAATAGTACTAATGACTTTGTCATCAACTGCAATATAAATAATTATGTAAATTTAAATTTTTTCAAATTAAACATGAAAAAGTGTCTATAAATATAACCTATAAATTTTACGTATAAATATTACCTGTTACACTTGCTTGCGTTACTCTTTGAATTACAGCCTTCATATTTTTTAAACAACTGTAGAATCCACCGCAATTAATTGTTATTTAATGAAAATAACGTATGCAGAAATAATTTTCAATTTTCAAAGCGACAGCTGATAAAATGGAGAGTGGAGGATATGCAGTTTTTAAAGGTCCAAAATGCTGTTCAGACAGCGGCAGCACTGCTTGGCGGTTAATATTACTCAACTTTTAAATTCACTTTGATACAAATGCTGTAAAAATAATCCAGATTAAGACATTTTATATTTGAAGAATGTACTTTGCGGAGGGGTAATCATTTAAAATGATTCATTAAATGCATTTTATTATGTTTGCGTAATAAGTGCATCCCTTTTAAAAAGGGTTGGATATATCAAATACACTGATTTCTCTTCACGCACGCACATAATGCGTACATATGATACGTAATACAATTGTTTATCTCACGATAATGTGTGTTCATCCAAATATCATTTTCTTTCTATGACAAATCATTATCGAATGACAATTTCCGAATCACCAAATCTTGTAAACCAAATGAGCGAATTTTGTTTTTGTCGCGCGAAACGCGACAGAACTGATATATAGAAATCAGAAAATACAACTCGCCCGTTTTATAATTAAACACCACTGATGCTCACAGGGTGGCAAGTTTTAATCTACGAATTATATCTTAATACAGTACTCTTTGGTTGCAACTACTTCAGCTTCTTTTGCACACTGACAGGCAAGAATCAAAACTTATCACAGCTCGAATCAATCAGGAATTTGATGGTCGTGTACCGTTTTCATTTGTGCGATGGATTACCGACTGCTCGATTCTTAAAACACAACGTACCACACGAGATCGCAGAAGTGTTGCAGCCGCAATTTCAATTGAGCCTTTTCTTTTTATTCGCTAGTACAAAGTAGTGCGTCGTTATCTTTTCAAGGCATTGGATATTAATTAAACAAAGCTGAGTTACAAATAATGTAATCATATTCTTTTTAATCGACTTAGAAGATGAAAGAACAAAAAAATGTTGATCGGTACAACTTAAAGCTATATAAATACAATGATAGCAGGACGACGTCTATTGGGCCACAAATTTGCAAAAATATTCATCTTGCTTCGTAGTCGAAAATAATTTTGTAGCTGAAGTCATACACTTGGTCATCAAAAACGCTCTTTAGAAAAATAGGATGATGCATTATCATTTTGCAAAAATTGTTGCCTAGTTGGTGAATTTGTTCGTAGCAAGCGAGTCTCGCTTGTGAGATCCTGAAACCATCGTGCTCCGAACGCCAAAAGTCCCACAAGTTTATAAGAAGCATCTAGTAATTGTGCAAATTGCGTCTACCTTAAGTAATGCTTTAATCTCGAGTCATTTTTACAAATTAAAATAACTTGGGTTGTAAAATCCCGTAATGAAAGACCACGTTGACATTCGAAAATCTAACTGTAAATCTTCTTAACGCATAATTGAGCAGACATTTCTTTTCTTTTTGTTTGTCAACTGTCGCGAATTAGTCGATACTTTCTGTGTCAAAATATTTGTACTTGCTGAGCGATCTGGAATCTATTATCGTTTAACAGTTTCAGTCCTCGCGACTTTTTTTTAAGTAAAATCGTTACGGTCAACGTGGTATTGAAGAAAGTTTCAATTAAAATGAAGAAGAACAATCGCAGTTCAAGTATAATCCTATGCAAAACTGTTTATGGAAACTAGTCCTTTGAACATTCAGTGTTGCGGCGTGCTTGCTAATGCCCATCTTTCAGCATAAATAAATCAGTTACATGTCATTCATTTATTGTGAAAACAATAAACATATCTTCGTATGGACAAATTAAAATTAGTCGGTGAATCGGGAATTTGTACAGAGTCGATGGTAACTCAATTTGATATTTTTTCACTAGTTCTATGTACAAACATGGAAAATCGAAATCACATTTTGTTTTAAATTTATCAGCAGGTCAAATTGATTACTACATGACAAGTTTTTCGTTAGTTTCACGCAAAAAAGAGAGGTGATTAAAATCACAAAAAACCAAAGTCGCCGTGCTTCTTGGATTTGAAAATTTTAGCATAGAAATACAATAATGAGACAAATGAAAAAATTGTTTTTTTTTTTTTTTAAATATTTCAAATAATAAATAACCAATAAACACGTAATATAGATTGTCCGCGATGACTGGAAAAGAAAGTCTCACATATACAATCTGATCGAAGACATACATTGTTTCAAAAACAGTTGTAATAATTAGTTTCGCACTCAAGTTACAATTCAGATCTACTTATTTATATTATACAAACATCAAATTTTAACCTAAATTTTGCACTTGAAAAAAGACCTACAAGAGACTTGAAAAACATTTGTCCACAGGTTTTAAACTAGAGTGCAAATCGTCTACACTGTTCGGACCATAGAATTATGGCCGAATAAAAATGATTAAAACCTTTGTGACTGTTCATGTCCGATGTAGCTCATTTCACAAACAATCGTAAAATCACTTTCATTTAATACTAAACTGCAACAAGACTTTAAACCTAATATTACCATTATCATCTATCCACTCGTTGAATGAGATATGCAATGGAATAATCAAGATATGTATAAAACGAAGCTAACAACGCAAACCTGTTGTCTATAGTGAACGATTTTCAAAGGCTTCCAGTAATTTTTTTTTAATACACATCTTTGCTGGGTCAGATTATACATCAAAACGAAACTATAATCTTGCAAAACAAATGGACGGACAGTAATAAAAATTAAAATTAAATAAAAGTACGGAAGTGATCATGTAAAACAAAGTTTTAAACTAAAGTTGCAAAGAAAAAGGAAGGACAATTGACTAAAAGAAAAGGTGAAGGGATCAATCATTGCACTCAGTCTTTGTATTGTAAGTATAGTACTGTAAACCTTTGAAAAGTTGTTCTAGACCTTTTGGTGTATATCTAAAGTTGTCCGAAGATTCAACCAATAACGAATCGTGAAAATAACACGAGACAACAATTCAAAGTCGAAATTTTGGCACGGCACCACGCAAACGCTGTCGTCCTTTGTGTCCTCTCGCTCAAAGCTTCGAAAGTTTTAAAACTACACGTTTCGAGACAAAGTATGTATCGGCTAAGCTAAACCCTAGGAGTCTAATGAAAATGAGAATCGTCTCGGCCAATTATTGGCAACGGGATGACGTCGATGATTGAAAATGAGGCGAAGGTTCTCTTGCAGTATAATTATATAGGTATATGCTCGGTGCTGTGAACATGAGATTAGGCAGTTTCTGGATTTGCTCGATCGCTCTTTTTTCGACGGATTATGATTCGACATCGGCTAACAACAACGCGGCCGATCGTTTCCTGAAGGCGAGACGATTCTGCGAGTACTTGTGCAAAAATCTCCCTTGACGATATGAACAAAAATTCAAAGAGTCTTTGCCTTTTCCAGTAGATCGTTGATGAATTTCTGAAAAATCAACATTTTTATTTCATTTTTTTTGGTCCCACAAAATGCGTCTCAATTTGAGATGAAGCTCGCAATTGAATTATAAAACAAAATAGATATATTTTTGTATTTCAATATTGTCCGGATTTAAATTTCAAAAAGCTTGTTTTAGAAAACGTTGGCATTCCTCCAGAGGCAATGGCAATCATTTATTTTATAAATAGTTTTTATTCTCCGCGTAGCCCGTTTAATATCCAATAACAACTCCAACTGGAAAAATTCAACATTATATAATCAAATTATATATACTTGTACAAAAAAAATCTTGTAATATTGCTATGAAAAAAAAAAACAAAAATTAACTGACAGCTTGTTGTGAAAGCATATCTGGCTGATCTGGAAACTTGGCGCAAACTTGTTAAGATTATCTGTCAATTTATTTGAACAGTCACTTTTCTTTCGTTTATTGCACTTCTCGCGAATTCTATCAATTTTTTATTTATCAGTTATCTCATTGTGCAATTTCATATCGTGCAATTCGAATGATAAGTCGTTTCAACTCAAGAAATAAAGTTTAAAATTGCACTTTTTATACGCACTTTGACATCGTGAGGAGGTTTCTTTGCATCAACTAGCAAACCCTATAAAATAACAAACGAAATGAGATTAAAAAATATTCTTCATCATTATATGATTATCAATTTTTCTATTTTATTTTCTTCACCTGCAGATAACTTCGTCGGTGGTCATCGCTGTCCATATCCAAAAGTTCGTCGATGTCCACTTCGACTTCTCTGGTCTTACCATTTTCGTTCTGCAGGAATAAAAACACGAGATGTACAGTGCGATATAAATTCAAAAAATAAGCCGACTTAAGAGATGAGATACTCACGACAGATTCGTAAAGTTTCTGCAACTCATCGAAGAGCCACATTTCCACGGCTAATCTTTTGCGGATAAGAGACATCTGATGCGAGCCGTATTTCGCTGTGAGAAATTTCTCACGACGTTCCTTAACTTCGCCTTTATCGTTAAACGCAACGTGCAAATTAGAACGCGCGGGACTACGCTCTGCAGTTAGGACACCTCCACCCTCCATTTTCGTCCTAACTGTAATACCTGAAACAATTAATTATTTTTTCACAACCTGTTTTTTTCAATTTGTTTACTTCCTGAACAACTAATTACAAAATAATTCTAAAATTCTTTTCATTTAATTAATGACAAATGGTAATTAAGTTTCTTTTGTCTCTGCTGTTGTAAAATTGAAACAGGTCAGTGATTATTATTTAATGCCAATGATGAGACATAAAAAATATGTGTCACATGCTAATCACTTAAGAACTAAATTATGGCTGAGCCAGGGATAATTCGCAATAATCGCAGATAGCACAAAGAATGAGGATGAAAAGATTTCTTGCAAAGCACATTGTATGCAAATATGTACTTCACGATAGCCGATTTTTAAAAAGGAATCCGCAAAAATAGATTTTCATACAAATTTACCATCAAAATTTGAAATTTAAAACTCAAAAGTGCTTCTTTTTAATTCATTAATCAACTCTTTTCTTTTACATTTTATTAGTTGTTTTTTCTGATACTTTTGAACAAAACAAGATTTTCCAACTGACAAGAACGTGACAAAAGAACGTCTTTACATTGATTTCATTTTGATTTCGTATGCCCACTGTGTTTAATGAGAAAATAAGTCCACAGTTGAACATGCGGTTTATAAAATCAGGTTAATTTATTAAATCAAGTTATGAGATTTGATAAGTGATTCATGTTTATTCAGATCTCTGTTTTTGCGTTTATGTCAAACATTATCCCGTTAAAAATTGTGCAAGATTCATCTGTGCATAATAAATGCATTTTTGTAATGAAATAAAATTCGAACGAACGATAAATATGTTTTTGCAACCTTGCAAAGCGAGACATCTTTGCAAATGATGTCCGACGTAATTTTGAACTACAAAAAATAAATAATTTTTATTTCAAGCGGATGATATCGACTTATTCGAAATATTGATCAAAACGAAATTAACATATTTGTAAACAGTAAGCAACTTTTGCTGACATTTCACCTCGGCCAATAATAATCATTTGTACAAGATTACACAGCTTCTTAGAGAGTCAAAACAAACCCACAATCATTTCCCAACTCCTTAATTCGTCGTAGCTTGAAAACAAAATAGATAATTCTGACAAACCAAAAATTGTTCGAACGTCAAAAACGAAATACAATATATACAGTTGTAGCAGTGAGCTTGTAAACAATAGATGAAATTTTTTAGTTCAAAATTAAATATTGACTTCAGTGAAATCGCGTGATTGGTCAAACTCAAACACAATATTTTTACTCGATCACATGAAAAAAAAAATGAATCATGGCTTTTATTCTTCATCCATGCATCCGCGACAGCAAAATCGTATACATCCGGTGTAACTTAATTGCACGCTACTAAAAACAAGGCACAATTTTGTGTCGCCCATTTTTTTCATACAAACACTGACAAAACAATTTGAATTTTTCTATTCTTGACAATGAGAACTTTATCAAAATCAAACGCTGTTTCATACTTACAAATTTATCACTTGGAACAGAAGCTGACAGAGAATTCTCTGCCTCACAAGAGTGATAATAACCGTGTAGAAATTCGGGGTTGGTTATAAGAAACGCGTAAGTTCACTGCGATTGTTGGCGGCGGCGGTTTATCGATGAGCGTGCAAAGTCAGACAACAAGCAATTTGTTCACGCTACAAAGATCACTACTCATTCCACGCTCAAGTAGCGCAAGCTGATCGCAGTCAAAAGGTTAATCCGACTGCTTTGCAAAGCCACGGACCAACGATGGAGTTGAACAGAACTATCTGTGATACGAAAACGCGTCCCAAAAGAAATTGACCCGCGAAAGTTTGTAACAAAGATTGGAGCTGTTTGTGAGAGAGAGTGATACCATTTGAGAGAGCTCTCTTTCATATTTCAAAAAGTTTCGCCACTTTCTCGTTAGATGTCGTTTGTAAAACGCGCTACGAATAATGAAAATACAAATGCACACGCAATTTCACAAAAAATATTGCTTACATTTTCTAAAACACAATCTTCTATCTATATCAAACACAAACAATTTCGAAAATTTAAATAAAATTGTTCCTGTCGCAAAAGAAGTATCTAATCGCAAAATTGAGTATTTTTGTGAGATCATAGAGATCGTATCGCATATTGAACGTTTTTCGAGTAAAATTTATTTTCTCCATTAGAAAAAGGTTTATTACTAACAGTGTGCAATAATAAAATGTTTAACAATTATTTGAATCTTCTGTTGGGAACACACAGTGTCATTTTGCATTCAGATGATTAATCTGTAGTAAAATAAAATTGTTGACTATGCAACGAGCTGAGCCAAAGCAGGGTGATATTCAACAGGAACCTCTGTCAATGTTTCATTCCAAACATCAATGAAATCTCTGTGTACTCGTTGCAAAAACTCAAATATTACTGCTTTGCATTCTGTAAAAAAATGAAATCATAATTATTGAGTGTAATATAATAATAGAATTAAATATATAGAATAAAATAATAAAAAACAGTAATTCAAAGATTAGAAATAACTCTACCTTGTTCTTGCAATTTTTGTTCGTTTAATGCTGCGATAGCAATTTTGAGCAACGGTTTAAGTTGAATTTTAAGAGCCTCGTGTCCTTGACTGTAGAGTAAGAGAACACTTTCGAAAATCGATTTGTACTCGACGAAGTCGTGCTTCAATGGAAGTTGCTGGACAAAAGTTGGATAAATCTTGTCGATCGGTAAAATCGAGTGATTTGTCAAGATCATACGTGCGATTGCACCTAAAATGTTGTCCCTTGCGCCAGGGTGCGTCTCTTGGGAGATAGCGCTTGAAAATGTCGTTAAAATGTCCATGTAGCAGGGATACATAACTTCCTTGCCGTGCAAAACCATTTCACCGACTCCATAGTACGCGTTGTTTCTAACTTCTTCGTTCGAATGTTTGCAACATTTCATTAAAAATTGATAGAGATGTTGAAACTGCACAATATTTTCCTTGAGCCCTTGAAAACATTCGGCTATGATCCCAACGGCAAAAGACTGAAGTCCTTCGTTATCATTTTTGTTCTAAAGATTAATTTGCAATGAATAAATTAATTTCATAATCAATCAATTAATCAATTAAAAATAACATTCGACAATTGTTATATTATTTTTATGCACTTACAAAGTAGTTGATTAGAATTGGTAGATTTGCCTCAAAGCATGGAGTGAAATCCTCTTTTGAAGCAACTTTGCCAAAACCGGACAATAAATCACCGGCACATTCAATCAGAACTTCCTCTTGCTCGCTTTCAATTGCCTCATTATTTTCGGTGTCATCCTCGGTATCTTGGCATGCAGTATCTCCTAAAATAATAATTATGTTTATTAATATTATAAAATATCAATTTGTTCAAAATATGTTTATAATTGTTTTGAATCAAAATGGTGACCTGTAAAGATTTGCTTGATACACGCCATGATATTTTCTTTGTGACCAGTACCAACTAAAAGGCTTTCTTTGATTGTTTTAAGCAAAGTAACAAGGCTATTCACCGCTGCAATCACAACTTTTTTATTCTCATCTAACCGAATGATTGTTGCAAATTGGGACATCAAAACTCGAAGAGCATCTTGAGTCGCTTGAACACCCTCTTCGGTTTTGACATTCCAGAAATTGATGACGAACTGCGTCAGTGTCATGATAACAGATTCACGAATATCTTCTAGAGGATCATTGATCAATTCCATAATTTTATCAAAACAATTCTTCAGATATGAATTGAAATGTTCCCTGAAATGTATGTTAAATTAAAGTTAACTTTCAATTTAAAATAACAAGTTGTTTACAAAATTCAGTCATTCATTTACCCAGTGTGTTCAGCGATATCTTTCAAAGCTATGATAGCTTCTTCTTTTTCTGACGTGTACGCATTTTCAACGGTATACCTAATTTGACTGTCATCATCACTTTCATCTTCGTTATCAGTATTTTCAATATCTTCATCTTCTTCATCAGAATATTCAGTGATTGGGTATCCGCTGACGCAATCATCTTTCGACTGAACCTGAAATTCACGCAAATAATATCCGTTAGCTTTTCTTTAGTTTGCATCATTTTCATTTACCGTAATATAAACAACGCGTTACATCAACTTACAACTATGCCTTCAGTACTCTGAATAGAGGCTAACATGCTGCCTACAATTGTCGGCAAAGCCGGCGCAATTTCACCCTGCATTATTGTACTCATCGACGCACACAGGCCATAAGTTACTTTCTTCAAATCTGGATCTGTTGTTTCTTTCAAAATGTTCAGAGCGAATTCAAGTACTTTTGCAGCTATCGATGAAAATTGTTCTTTGCCAACGGTTCTTGCGAGAATTCCAAGTGTCTCTGAAAGACAAAATAATTATGTATAATTTATATATTTGTCTGTATAGATTTATATTCAACCAATTAACAAAAAGCGGAATGCAAAATTGATATCTTGTCAATTACCGACAGCTTGAATTTTCAGAGCCATCTCATCTGGATCCTGAATTTTCTCGGAAAATAAATATGGGTACAAGATTTGAATGATTTGTTCAAAGTAAGGAGCAATGTGCTCCTTGGAAGCGTTCGCAGCAGCGCCAAGTGTGCTCAAGGCGTGTTCTCGTAATGGAGCGGACACATTCGGGTACATCAAGATGTTGAACAATCTTTCCATGAGCGTTGGCAGATACGGGAGAAGATCAAGCTCTAAATTCTCGCAAAACTCTTCGAGAGCGTAGAACATGTGATTGGATGAGACTGATTGTTGGTGTTGGTCTGTTTTGGCTTGGTCACAAATTCGTTGCAGTTGATCGAATAAGACTGGTAACAATTCGGAACTGTAGGTACTAACGTCAGGCTGAAGAAACTCAGCGAACCGCCCTAAAGCAAAGAGAGCAGCGTTTCGGACGACAGGCAGGAGTTCATTGATTCCTTGACAGATGCATCTCAGGCACGTCTTGAGATGTTTCGTTCGAACGTAATCAGAACAACCCTCGGCAACGATTGCCATTGACAAATAAGCTGCTTTCTTTCTGTAAGGATCGTTGCTAGCCAGGGCTGGTTCGACGAGACAAAGCTGTAATTATAAACGAAATAGTTTAAAACATGATTTTCGACGACAAAAGTTTGACAAGAATCTTCAAAATGTTATACCAATGGTGAAATTATCATTTCAGGTGGGAGGTTGCACGCTAACGCATCCAGAGTTTCGGAAGCGCAAGCGACAGGTTCTTCCTCATCGCCATCTCCGAAATACGATTCGTCATTATCATCGAGCGGTTTAATCGATAACATCCGAAAAGTTGTATCTAAAGAGACAGAAAATTCGTAATCAAATTTTGATTGTCTATTAACAAAATTTATGAACAATTTCAATCAGCCCCTACCTATAATTGGTTCGACTAGTTTATTTTTTATAATGGCTTTCTTCTTAACCTTTGTCAGCCAACCGATAATACTAATCGCTTTGGCTCTCAATTCCTCATTCAGTGTAGTATTGTTTGCCATCTCCAAACAAGTTTCGACTATGATTTTCATGTGATTCACAATGACGCAAGTATTGCGCTCGCACAATTCATTCAGTATTTCTAAACTCGCGATAGCTTTCTCTGGCTCAGTCGCTCCCATCAGTCTTATCACAATTAACATATCAGGCAACATTTTGTTGTAGGCATTGAGCAGCTGAAATGACAATAATTTATTATGGTCGCAGTAATATAATTATTATTGTTGTTGTTATTATTACATACCTCTTGGCTCGAATCAATATTCTCTGTTAAATTGATCATTACTTTGATCGCATAAAAGGCGATCTCTGCAGATACGTTTTGTTTGTTTGCAAAAATGTGTTCCAAAAGAGTGATGATGGCTTGGATATGCTTCATGAAAACTTTTGCTGCTTCATCTGTCATTGCCGATAATGTGAACATGCCGAGCTAAATGAAAAATTAAGTTAAATTATGATGAATATGATTTTAGTAACCGCATCGTTAGCTAAAGTGAGTCATCTAAATAAGGTACCAGGTTGTGTTGGACATCACTGCTGAGCGTTGACTGTTCGATGAACTGCAAAATCTCGGGCCACAGGTTGTTTGGCAGTTCGTGCCTGCTGATTACTCCGACCATCAGTGCTACAGATTTTTGTACATGTTTATCCGACTCGTTCATCAAACACTGAAACACAACATTTTCATGTTTTATTTTTTCCGAATGTGTAATATTTTATTTATAATTACTTATATGAAACCGTTACTAATTATTTACCTGTATAATTGCACACTTAAATTGGTCACGAACATTTTGAGGTAAGTGAAACCAATTTGATGACACTTTGTATCTTTTTTTCAGCAGAACCACAGCACATTGTCTGATCTGAAATTGTTTACCAACAGAGGATTATTTTTTTTATAACAACAAATTATATAATTCTAATCAAAAATTAATTTGTGAGCGTAATTCCAATACTGTTACATCTACCCCACCCTTCGCAACTATCCCAACTGTTCCTATATTCTATACGATACATACCTCGGCATTTTTTGAGCTCATCGCAATCTGCAATAACGAATTAACATGTTCCGGCTTTTTGAACGCTTCTCGCAATTCAGCTGTTCCCTGAAAGTAATTGATCGACATCATTATTCCCGTTACAAGTCATCTACCAAAAAAGAATCAACATCCTGACTCGTTTGTCTAATTTGTTAACAAAATATAAAACAAGGTTAAAAAATAGTCACAGAAATAATAAATTAGATTATTTTATATTTTCCAAATTGGAAATGTGAAAGTACCGCACGTGTTTGATTCATTAGTTATTACATGCCAGTAAATATTGATCGATATACCGATTACTTACTTTTTTGATCGTATCATTATCAGCTACCAAAAGTTTAGCTAAAATATCTTCCATGGTGTCAAGTTTTTTGCAATCTACCGATTTTTGCAGAACCGTTCAAATTCACACGTGCAAAATCTAACTCCACTTGTTATGCTCAGGCACTAATCATTTGATAACCTTAAAAACGACTAACCACTTATCCTCTCTCTGATAGCACACGCCGCGCACACGAGGCACTTATTTATTTTTGTTTGAATTCAAATCATGAAACACCGAGACATCAGATTAGAAGTGGAAAGAGTGTCAATAACGAAACGAGGGCGCTGTGGCATAATCGCCCAAACTGTGATTATTTTGCGCACGACCGATGACAGCGCTCCATTTTTTTTCAAACGTAAACAACTGTTGATAACAGAACCAAAAAAAGTACCTGTTAAATTTAAAACTCATCATCGCTATCATTGTAAATAAACCCGTTATCATAGGTCTAGCCGCTAAAAATGTGCCGCAAAATAAGATATCATCGCGTGATAAAAATGTGGACGAGAAAAATTTGAATACAAAAATTGGCGGGAAGGAACAACAAGTGTGGTGTGTGGGACGGAACGGGGCGCGGCGCTCGGCTCGCTTCGGAGCATATGACACACGCGAGAGAGAATCGACGACGAGGAGCGAGTCCGTGGAGTCGGCGTTCGCGTCGGTCGCGTCGGCCAGCAGCAGCGGAAAACGCAGTAGTTGACGGGCGGATAGGCGACGAGGCGGATGCACGGCCCTCGTAGAGGGCGACGCGTGTTATTGAAAAGATTGTGCACAACTCGATTAAATTCATCGGCTGCTGGTTGATGTGGTGTCGTCCAAGTGGCAGCGGCGGCGGCGGTGGTGGCGGCGACGGCGCTATGAGTGTGTGCGTACCCGAGCGATAGAGCGAGCGAGTGAGCGAGCGCAACAGAGACAGACGCAGGAGGAGACGAGAGAGAGAGACGGCAAGTCGCCCGGGCGGCCTCGCACACAGTTCGTGTCGCATGGTTGTGCGCGCGCGGCCACTAGTCCCGTCGAGAGTGCGACGACAAGGTCGTCGCAAGTAGTTGTCGTTGGCAGCAACACCGAGTTGGAGCACCGTCCTCGTCAGCCAGTGTAACCGAGCAGCGGCCATGGCCCTGCACGAAGCTCGTTACGACGAGCTGTGCAGGCTCTGCGCGAGCTACGACGCCACCAGAATCAACCTCTTCGGACAGGAGGGACGGAACAGGCAGCTCGTCCTCAAAATCCAAACCTGTCTACCATTCGAGGTAGATCGTTTACTTTTTAACCATCTTCTTTTTAACCTATATTCGTTTCTTTGTTGTATATGAATTGTTTGGCTGCTTGTGTGTGTGTGCGGTTGTGTGTGGTAGATTGTGTGCGTGCGAGCGCGCGCGCCCGTTCAGTCGTGCGCTCAATATACAGATGAGAAGGTATGTGTGAGGGAGAGAGACGGGTTGGCGGTGGGTGCGGATCGACGAGCACGAATGTTTCGATGTAGAGAGAGAGTGGTGATTGCGCGCAACCGGCACGTCACAGCCCATGTCGCCGTGCTCGTCACCGTCCGGAGAGCCCACTTTCAACCAACCCAACCGACATCTTGTTTTCTTCATCGGCATCGTCGCCGTCCTCCATTGCCCATCCGGGCCGTTTAGCATACCACCTATTTTGTACACCTTTTTATTTTATTTCCTCTCCTTATTTTCATTCAACTCAAGTCTTTTGTACAACTCTGTTTGTTAAACATTTTCAAATGTCAGCACAATTCCCATTTCATTTATTTATTATTATTATTATTCACTAGAGAACTTAACTCAATCCATTAACCCTTTTGGTCATTTGTAAAAACTAATCAGATAATTTATTTGTTAATTATGTAGATTTGTTTACAAATAACAGAGTAAATGATGGTTCAAAGATTCAATTTGATATAAAGAATTCAGGTTATTGAAATTGGATATTGTAAAATAATTAATTTTGATTGGTGTGGTTTGATGAGAGAAGCAGAATAATAGAAAAGCAGAGAGAAGAACAAGGGGTGATGATAAAGCTGAATGTTTTGATTGAAAAACATAATAGATTTTTTTTTAATGTTGCACAGACCACTAATGCCATCTGTGGGTACGATAAAGATGACGATCGGCTCAAGCTCAAAACAGCTGTTGAATTAACAAGTGCAACAAAGTTTGATTGAAATTAGATATTGCCTCTGACATAGTTTCTTTGGTAACACTTGCGACCAAATGTTTCCAACTTGAAAGACAAAAAAACTTGCTTTTAACTCCATTGGAATCGATGATCAATGATAAACTAAAAATGGAACAATTAGAATGAAATTGTTGAAAAAAAATATGTTGAAAAGCAAACAAAAAAGAGCACTGGGGACTGTTTGTCATAGGTTAAACAAACGAACAAAAAGAATTGTCAAATTTGGAGCAACGGGAATTGTTGTATGATTGTTGAGTTATATAATGTGATTAATAAATGGACAACAATTTAGTGAAGATGATGGCTGGCCGAGGAGGCGCTGCTGCTCCGCCGGCGAGCTGGCTGCGCTTGCCCACCGCCTCACCAGCGGCGTCCTACCTGTACCATCATTCCACGTCTTGTTTATTCTTGCTCTTTTTCAAACCATCGATTCAAAAATGTGTGTTTAACCTTCCATCGGTGTCGTTGAAACCCTTACAACTCAACGATACCTGAGTTCAATTCCGAGTATAAGAAAGAGACAACAAATAAGACACAAAAACGGAGGGTGAAAAATTGAAACAAAAATTTTAATAGTTCAAAAAAAATGTTTGATTAATTTTTTAGTTAGCTTTCTCTATTCAGGATTACTGTTTTGTCAGCGTAATTTCCCACCCTTGACGAACGTTTGTATTTTGGAAACCGCGTGCTCCGAAACAAGTCTTCATTATAGCGAACAATGATGAATAATAAATACGAATAATAAATAGTAAACAATCGTGATGAACAACTTGAAGATTAGGATGAGGTAGAGAAAAAAGGGGGGAAAAAGGTGGCTGTGAGAGAGATGGAGAGTGAGAAAGAAAAATGAAGACCGAGCAGGGGCTAGGCTGCGTTGTTCTTGAAAGAGACACACAACGAGAACAAGAGTAAAGGGAGAGTCGACCAAAGTTGGTGCAGACGTGGGGGAAATGGACGCCCGGATACTAACAGCCCGACAAACTTTACTTTCTTTAACGCACCCGAAAACTTTTATCCGGACTCAAATTTTGAATTACTAAAATAAATTAATAATTTATGGGTCAAAATTAATATCTTATTAAATCAACAAATAACTGTGTAGTAACTAAGAAAAATTTTATCTCGAGGATTGTCAAATTTATTTATATATTTTTTTTTATTGTAAAGAAATGGTGATAAATTATTAATAATTTTAATAAGTGCAAAGAGCTTTTTCGTTCTGGCACTACGTCATTGAAAAGAGCGAAATATGAGAAGCGGACAGTGCATAAAAAACCACGCGACAGCATCTACGATACCGAAAATTGAACTGAAAAAACACCGTTAAACTTAATTATTTATTGATTGTTACAGAAATAAATTTAATTGTTCTGAATTGATTAAAATTGATACAAAATTAAAATAAAATATAATCGACAGTCGTGTCAAAAATGATGACATCCGCGTTCAATGTTGAATTGAAAAAAATTTATTTTAAATTTTAATTAATTTTCAAAAAGTGAAACAACAAAAAACAAACAACAATACAATCAATTGTTTTGGCCTAACCTCTAAAATATTATATCTCCCCGAATTTGGTACCGCACGAGCGCCATCTATAGCGTCGGGTAGATTTTTGGAGCACATTCGCAAAACGTGGACGGGCATGTGCATCGGGCAATCCGGTTGCAGCAGCTGGCCGGAACGCTTAAGGCCATACGGTCCAACACAATCCACGAAATAATAACCTTTGTCCTCATTTGCTCCTCCCACCCTCCCTCCAAGAAGCATGAATTTTGCAACCAACAAATGTCTCTTGTTATGTTTTTCAAACAAAAGTGAAAGATTCTGCCTGGCAGCTGACTGATTATTTATTATGATTTTATGCATACAAAAAAAGAAGAGTAATCTTGGTAGCTGTTGTTGAAATGCGGCGTAACTGCAGCGATGTTATTTTCCAGTCTCAGAAGTGAATCAGTGAGGCAAAAGTCCTTGAACAAAAACCGTTCCGAGACCAAGGTCATTCGCTTGACACGATTTGCTTGACACACGCCACGTGACACATCGTAGCCGTAACACACAAACTTTTAATCCTCCAAAAATATTTGCAATCCTGCGTAATTATCTCGCGTTTTATTATTCGTTATTGATGTAATCAAAAAAGAAAACAAAATCAGAAACAATGATTCGAGAGTGAATAAAGATGAAAAGAACAAAAATGTACGAAGGCAGGCGAGAACGCGAAGTGTTAAGGAGATAAATATTTGATATTTTGAGAATTGGATGATTTGCATATTACGATGCCAACGGCTCCGTGGTTATATGAACGGATAAACGTGCACCTTGACCCATATAGTGGGATAGTAAGGTATTACTTTCTCGAGCGCGTGATATTATTTGATCAATGAAAATCACCCGGCGGTAATTTCCATTTTACTACGCTCTTCGACATGCAAACTCACAAAGTTGGAAATTAATTTATGGAAAAAAAAATAAACAAATTAATAACGAGAAAATATAACAAACATTTTGTTTGTTATAAATAACTTTTAAAAAATGAGAATTCATTACGTAAACTTTTCTTATTATTTATTATGTAATGACTAATCATGTGAACGACCCCTTACACAGTTACTCATTTGGTTACAGGTGGTTGAAGAGGATCCACTACCGAAAGCCGTGTGTTTTCGATGCCTTTATAATTTGGAAAATTTTTACGACTTTAGAACCATTTGCATCAATGCATTGTCCATGCTGCAGAGGTGCTTGCCACCGGAGTTTGAAGTAAGTTTACTTCAAAATTTTAGTCGACAATAACATTAAAAAAAATAATATAAATTAAATTTATCAAAATTGCAAATACTGATTTGGTACTGGTAATAATACCAGTAAAAGCTCAAAAACTAAAACTACCTAATTAATAAATAAAAATCTAACTATAAACACAATGAAAAACAATTAAAAGGAATGATAATAAATTAGATTGAGCAAAATTAAAAGAAAAGGTTCAACATTAAACTTTCTGATTACCTATTTTCTCGTTTTGTTAATTATTTTTCATTTGTTAAATTTCTTAAGCAGAACAAAAATGGAGCAGATCGAAATCGCGGGAACCATTACAGTTGCCTGCAAACTGAGTACCTCAAAGAAAAGGAAAACATGCCAATACTTATCCCGGAAGCCCCCATAGTGAATCCAAATGCAGCTTTGGGAACACCGCCACGACTTAATTCCGACGGAGAAGCCGAGCATGATATTGAAGAAGTCAATCAGAGTGGGACAGAAGAAGGTAATGGCAATAATATTATTCTACAAAAAGTGAATAACAAATTGTCACATCTAGATTAGCGATAAAATTACTCATCAATTAAGAAGAATAATTATGAATAACAATATAACTGATGTTTTCAAAACTTAGGTTGTGACGATGTGGACGACCACAAGTCGGAAGATTATGAGATGGACATGGAGACCAACCCGAGTGACTTTTTGGAGCTGACATCTAGCGTTCCCGAGGACGCGGACGACAGTGTTGCAAAGCAGGAAGCGGTGGCTGTGTTGCAAAACAGAAACGAACAGCAACATGAGGTTTACGTCTGTTCGCTGTGTAACAAGGCTTTCAGCTCCAAAGGTCACTTGTCCCTTCATGCGCGGATACACGTTGGCGCGGGCGACGTGATAGGCGAAAAAGTTATCACCAATGATCATACCTCGTATAAAAGACCCTACCAATGCGATCTCTGCAATAAGGCTTATTCCACTGCTAAACACCGTTGGGGTCACGTCTCAACAACACACAGGTTCCTCTTCGTTCCTAAATATTTCCATAGTTGCAATTCATTTTTCAATTCAAGTTTAATTGACCGTGAATGATTAGCATAAAATACTGATTTTTTTTTTGATATCCATCAGAGGCCATCCAGCCGTTACCTGCGCACACTGCGGTCGAATTTACTCAACCAAGTTGAATCTGGAGGAACATGTGCGCTCGCGACACGACGGCATGCACCAACCGGAGGAGCCAACTTACGTGCAAGTTGAGAACAAGTTCCAATGCAAGAGCTGCCCGAAGATGTTCAATAATGTAACGGACCTCAACCGACATAGTCGAACGTGCCAGAATGAGCGGCGCAAAGAGCAGCCAATCGCCAGCCAGAAAAAGGACAATAGAGCGCTGATGGACGACTCGGGCTCGGAATGCGCAGAGACGGAAGATGAGAGCAAAAGCGCAGAAGCCAAGTTGGCCAAAAACCCACAACTCACGATACTCAAGCAGGCACTCACCAAGGGGTCAGAATCTCTCAAACGCGATATGGAAATGAGGAACAAGGCTGCGAGCAAAATTAATAGAAAGACTGGTAAACATTTTACAGTTTTTTGTTATCTCACATCAAGTAGTTTTAATGTTATATTATTTTATTTGTAACAATTAAAGCAAAAAAAAATGTAATTTTTGATTGATTTTAATTTTTATTATTCTTAGATAAAGAAATGGAAGGACAAAAACGATGGTTGTGTGAGATGTGTCCTCAAGGGTTTACATCGGTAGAGAGTTTAAAAGAGCACGAGATGACTCACGAATCGTCAAAACCATTCGTTTGTGTTTTATGCGATAAGAATTTCGCTCTGAAATCGTCTCTTAGCAGACACATCCAAACATCACATGCCACTGACCCGACGCCTTACATCAATCATGAAAGTTGCTATAGACCAGCGACTGCGAATTATGATAAGCCAACAGAAGTCAAGTTGGAATCGATCAAACAAGAAGATTTACATGAAAGTGTTGATCTCGTTGAGGTTTGTTATTTCTCGCTTTTATTTAAATTAACAAATGCGTTTCATTAATAAACTAATAAAAGTTTTATACTTTGGAGATTGTGCTTTTTTTAAATTTTGTAATTTTTTTTACAGCATGATATGATGTCGGAATCAATGAACAATAGCGCGTCATCTAATGTTAACAGCAATGGAAACCGTGCGCAGTATCATTTGTTTTTCGTCTGCGAAATTTGCGGAAGTTCACACCCTAGCAAATGGGACAGATGGCTGCATGTTAGTACGGAGCATGCCGACGAACCTTCCAACAGGGTAATTTTATTTAGATCAATTTTTTTCATTTTATAAATCAATATAACTGATGGCAGCCGTCCAGTTTTTCTGGACGAGTAGAAAAATAGACCCTTTTTGACGAAAAAGAGAAAGATGAAGAATAAAACAGACTTTATTAATCATTGTATATCGTTTCAGTGTGATCGCGAAGGCTGTGGAAAAATATTCGCAACAAAGTCGTTGAGAGCGGAGCATACGCAGCATCATATGATTCAGGGCAGTTCACCAAACACGTGCGAGATATGTGGCAAGTTGTGGGGCAGCCGCGTGGACTATTGGAAGCACGTAATGGGTGTGCATACAGAGACCGTGCCGCGCATTTGTGGCGTGTGTCTCAAAGTATTCCAAACGGTTGCGCAACTGAGCGCACACGTACGGGAGAAGCACTGGCCTCTCACCAACGGCGACTACAGTTGCGACATCTGTGGTCGGCCGTATTCAAACAAATCAAAGATGACGAGACATCGCAAGATCCATGGCGTCGACGAGCCACCGTCACCGGTGCCAGCGATCGAGTTTGAGGAGAGCACCCCTCAATTTGAACTCACAACCCAACTTTTGTCTCAAAATAGCTTGCAACTCGATAAATCGGCATCGGGGCACCCCGAAAATGAACACTTTTGCGAATCCTGCGAGGATCTCAGTTTTCCCACTGCTGAGGCTCTTATGAGCCATCGCAAAAAGTCGCACAGCATTTACCCGTGTGATTTGTGCGACAAGCGTTACGGCCGGACGTCGCATCTCTGGAAGCATGTCAGTCGTATGCACAAGGGACATTATGACGTCACTTGCAGATACTGCAGCAAGATCAGTGCTAACAAAGATCATTTGATTACGCACATTGAAAAGTCTCATAGGTATAATGAATGAATAATAAATAGTTATAACAACTTTGAAACTTTGAAGCTGAAATTATGAAACGAAAAGAATGAAATGTTAATTTATTTTTGTTTGATTATTTTAGACTCGAGCCAGATGCGAAGGAAGAGATCGAAAAGATGCGACCAAAAAAAGCAGCGAAAGAGGAGAAGGAGGAATGCTTCAATTGTCCAAAGTGTCAGAAACTGTTTCACAAGCGTTACCTTTTGCGGCGCCACATGAAGGGCTGTCAGATATATAGGAAGGATCCCGGTGCACTTCTGACACGGTGTCGTGCGTGCGAGCGAATATTCAAGGACCGGGCGAGCCTGCAGAAGCACATCGAGAATCACCATACGACTTACACTTGTCACCTCTGCAACGAAACCATCACTTCCAAACTCGGCATCATGACGCACAATCGTGTCTTGCACATGCTCCATCCAGATCTCACCTGCGAGTATGCCAACTGTCGCAAGTTGTTCCGTACGAAGGAGGACCTGCAGACCCATCGCAACGAGCACAAGAATCATGCGGTGCTCAATGTCTGCGATTATTGCGGCGACACTGTTGAAAACAAATTGAAGCTGAAGATGCACGTTCTGTCGTTGCACCGAAACGAGATAGGTGTCTCCTGTGGCGTCTGCCTAATCCCAATGAACGATCCGAAAGAGCTCAAACAGCACGTCGAGAACACGCACATCGACATCCTTATGAAGCCCAACACTTGTCAAGTTTGCGGCAAACAGTACGCTTCCAAGTGGAAGGCATTCGACCACACGAAAAAGTGTCACGGCAAAGTGTTCAAAACTTGTAAACAGTGCCTCGCAGTGTTCACCACTGATGATGATCTGAAGTATCATTACCAACATATCCATCGGGTCAGTAAGGAACAGTTGGCCCTGTTTGAGAGCCAGATTGATAGCAGAAAGCAAGATCCGATGGACAGTTGCGTTGTCATGGTTGATCCGAATGTTAAGCAAGAGCCGATCGACGATGAGGACATGTACGATGATATTTATGCGGATCAATTGCATTCCTCCAAGAGCATGAAGCGAAAGAAAACTAGCGACACGTATGATTGTGAGATATGTCCGGAGATGTTCCTTAACTATGATACATTATCAGATCATTATAGGTTGGTTGATTTAATTTAATTTTTTTCAAATTCTGTAATAATAATGATGATACTCAATATGTGTAACGTTTTGTTTTCAGAAATGTCCACAACATCGAACCTACCCAATTTAAAAAATTGAAAGGATCGAACGCGAAACGCATCCGTCGCGGCAACTTTGAGTGTAAGTCGTGCAAGAAGCAGTACACAACCAAGGCCCATCTGTGGAACCACATGAACGTCTGCTCGAAGAGCTTGAACCAATCCGCCGGCGAGAGCACCTCGAGCGAGTTGCACGCGTCGATCCTCGAGGCACATCTCAAGAACAACAATCAGATCATAAAGCGCGAGGAGCCGGCACCAGAGTCGTCATCGAATCTCAACATCCCGGATTTCAATCTGTTCGAGGACATAAACATGCAGCTGTCCGGACAGAAACCGATGCCGAATCTCATGCCCCTGGCCGCGGGCTCGGCAGTAGCCAAGATGAAACGCGCGCACAACAGCAGTCTCAACCTCAGCAGTAGCAGCAACAGCAGCAAGTATTCGCGCAAGGACTCGCGCAAGGTTTACGACGAGTCTACGAACACCGAATGCACTTGCGAGGTCTGCGGGAAACCGTGGCCGGCGAAGAAACACCTCTGGCAGCATCTGATTCGGTTCCACCGCGCCGAGGCCGCGGTCACCTGCGGCGTTTGCCTGAAGCTCTGCAGCAGCTACGACGATCTTGCCGAACATCTTAAGATGGCCCATCAAACACTCCTGTCCTGCGAGGGCAACAATTTCACCTGCAAGATTTGCGGTCGTTATCACAACGCCCGCAGCAAGTTGTCGTTGCACATGAGCATTCACATCAATTACAACGGAGTTGTTTGGTGCAAGCGCTGTCAGATGAACTTCGCCAACGTCGATGCGCTTAAAGAGCACATGGCCACGTGCACGATCAAGCAAACGGAAGCTGACGCCGATGCCGACGAGGAGAGCAACAAACAGGCCCCGGATGAGCCCCAAGTTAAAACTGAGCATGAGCAGGTTGACGACAATGACGACGATGACGATGACGATGATGATGACGACGATGATGACGACAATGATAATGAGGACGACGATGAAGATGAAGAAGATGAGGAAGATGGAGAAGGCGAGGAAGAAGGTATTCACGAACAGGATGAAGATGAGGAGGCGGTCGCCGGCGAAGAAACGGCGGAATTCGAGTCTGAGGTTGATGCTGAAGCTTCCGACAATGAGTCCAACTCAAACTCGGATGACTCCGACAGTGCAAGCAACTCGAGCTCGAGTGGAGACGAGGAAGATGAGGAGGAGGAGGAGGAGGAGGAGGAGGAGGCGGCTGAGAATGAACCCAACGAGTTGCGTCCGGGCAGCAGTGCAAGCTGCAACAGCAGGAGCATCGACTCGGATTATGACAAAAGTCAGATCGAGGTTTATCAGCAAGGTAGTTACGGGGACAACCAACAGATGCCCCAGATGGAAGAGAGTATCAAGCAGGAGCAAAAGCACCGCTACGCCGGACAAAATGGGATCGATTACTCGGACGATGATGGTCCACCTGTCCTAAGTCCTATGATGCCCATCATGAGCATGCAAGACAATGATGATCTTCAACATTCTGATCAGGTATTTCTTGGTCCTTATGAATTTTCATCTCAACTTCAATTTTTATCATGAAAGTTATTTCCTTTTGTGCTTCATTAATACAAGTTTCGATGAATAACAATTTAACAGCAATAATATACTTTTTCATGGACGTTTTATGCAAACACCTTTGCTTATTGACATAAAATGCACCTTTTCTTCTTTCTTTTCTTCTTAACGCATGATGTTTCGCTTCTATTTTAATTTGATGCTAATTTTTGTTATTAAAACGCACATTTTTTTCGTTGCCTTTTTTAGAACAGAACTAATAAACAATAACACTCCCGAAATCTTAATCAACAAATAAATAACAAAGGGTACGTATTTAACAACTGCACTTTTATCATTTAATTTGTTACTTTAGAATAATTTTTAAGTTCAGCTGTTCATTTTTATGCTTTTCACATAGCTCGTATCTTATAAACATAAATGTTATGATGCATTTGAAGTTGATTAGATTGATTAATAATAATACTAATCTAAAGAAATGTTTGGTTTTGTATTCAAGGTTAGACACAAGCTAAGTCCGATGGTATCGATTTGTCCAAAGGGCGAAAGTACAAATTTGATGGAGACGAACGAGAATGATCTTCAGGCGTGTGTGAAAGTAGAAGAGGAGCAGGAGACCATTAAAATGGACGGTAGAGGGGACGAAGATTACGACGAGATGCAGAGACAAAGTTTCAGGCAGGTACAGGAGTACGAGGAAGAGATAATCAATGAGGAGAACGAGGAGTTCGATATGAGCACGTACGACAAAGAGCAGACGGAACAGGTTGTTGTCTATGAGGAGGAGCACCAGTCCGAGGGGGAGAATTTGATGCAAGTTGAAGTGAGCAACGACAACGATGACGTGCAAATTCATAATCTCAACGGCACTGTGCTCATGATTCAAAATGATTCCGACGGCAATCCAATCTTTATTCAGCAGAACGATGACGATTCGAATGACTACGTTTATCAGGATAGCCAAGAGTACGAGCTTGACGAAGAGTACGCAGATTACGCCAAAGATCACGATGAGGATGAGAATCCGAG
Source organism: Trissolcus japonicus (assembly GCA_030522925.1). NCBI lineage: Eukaryota > Metazoa > Arthropoda > Insecta > Hymenoptera > Scelionidae > Trissolcus > Trissolcus japonicus. The sequence goes on from JAPYZS010000416.1 coordinate 29,750, forward strand.
TGCCAAAGGCTAAAGCACCCAATACCAGTCGATAGAAAAGAAAAAGAAATACGGGACCACGATCATTCCAGTGATCGACCGACAAAACTTTCACGCCAACCGTCTGTTAATGCTTTAAACAAACTTTTCGTTTTGTTTCCTTCCAAGATTTAATTTATGACGACTGTCTTACTTTATACGTTGGCTTTCTTAGTTTAAAAAATCGGTTGCTTGATCGAAACCGAGCAGTTGTTCGTTTCTTAATAAGCTGTCTATTGTGAAAAGATAAGAAGATGTAAATACACGTATGTCTAATTGCTAAACTTCTTACCATAGATTTATAATAAATTGATAACGCATTAGTTTAAAACATGATTACTATTACGCGTTCGATGTAAAATACTTTTACCTCGTTACTTTGATTGTACGTTCAAGTTTGATCGCAAACTTTCTTCTACTGCTTTCAGTTGTATCATTTTGCCTCGATTTATTATATAAAAATAATATCATCATTCCAAATTACACTATCTTTTCATTTGTTATATAAATATATATATATACACATATATATTTTTGTACACTAACGATAATCGTTTTGTTTCATCGCATCGCTATCTAATTGAATATTTAATTATTCACGTCTAACTTATTATTGATAAATGATGAATGATTGTGCTCACTCTTATGGTATTGTTTAATATATCATGCAGAAAAAAATACTGGAACCACATTGGGGGGAGGGGGGCACGGGGTCACGAATTTACAAAATTGGAAAAAATATATAGATCGATTGAATAAAATTATAATGACACATTTTTATGTAAATAATGTAGAATAAATGGCTCTCTGCAAGTTATTAGAATGTATAGGTTTCGTTTATAGGTATGTAGCTTGAGGGACGATAAGGATGAAAACATTTGGTTTGCAGCGAAAGCAAAACAAACAGTCGATAGTCAAATTAAAAATTGCGCAGGATGATTCTTTACATATTTTATTTTACTGCGTAAAATTTGATTGAAAAAAAGTGTACATTGTGATACGCGATTAATATAAAACTAATTGTATAAAGAATATATTATTATATACGAGAATAGCAACGTTGATTAGCATAAACGAAAAGCAAGAATATAGATTTTATTATTTTAACCAAATAAGAAATTCAAGTAATTGAGCTTCAATATTTGAATGTTGTTTATAAATTGAAACCATTTGTTTTCGAAAGCTTCACTTTCTTTTTGTGTTTCGAATGATCATCTTTTTTCCGTTACTATGAAATCAGTCTTGAATGAAGATAGCTGTCATAAAAAAAGTATTCTGTAAGTCATTTGTAAGTTTATTATTATAAGTGTATTGTTTCATTTATTATTTATATATCAAAATTGATTATGACCGTATACAAGATAATTGTATCACTTACTTTCATTAATAATTGCAGTGCGTTGATAAATAATAAATAATTATTACGATTTATAATGAAAGTTGCATTTATTCAATTTTAAATCATAAAACAAATATGTTTCAGTTAATGTTCAGACATTTTCCATTGGAACAGCCTTGTACAACGCTTTTTTGATTCGTTCAAATATTTTTGATTTATGAAATATTGATAATCACATTTGATGATTTAATTTCCACGATCAAATCACGATAGACGTTTGAATAAAATACGAAAAATAATAACAAATTTCTAACTTTCAATTTATACGGTTAGGCATTTTTTTAATAAGTTGAAGCAAAGTATTGATTATTATTTTAAGTAGACGATAAAATGGTTACTATTATTATTTGTATTATAATGTTTCTAATAAAATATTTAAAAAATTATCGCCTATTTTTCATTGTAGATTTAAACTGTTGAAAAATGGCATCTACTTAATTTGAATGAAAAAAAAGCAAATTCAAATTGTGCGACATAAGTCGAATTGTTATACAACTATTCCCTTTTATTTCATATCATTTTATAGAATACCATTAAAAAATATAACAATCAAAATGTTTTGTTACAAATTAATAAGTAAAAAATTGATGCATTTTATTCATGAAACACGATTCAACATTTTGATCATACTGAATGTACTCCCTGAATAAAACCTTCCACCGATGTTATAGGAATGTCAGGTAAAATTCCATGACCCAAGTTGGCGATATATCTCAGTTTCCCAAAATCTTGTACCATCTTTTCTGCACGTTCCTTAACGTTTTCCTGTGCAAAAATCATAAAAATTGTCTGTTAAAACATCTCAACATTTCTAAAATACATATTTCAATGTAATATAAAAACTAAATTAAAATTTTTGCAAAGAAGTTAAGACAAACTTTATCAGCATAGAGTGCACAAGGATCCATGTTGCCTTGCAAAGTAACGTTTGGTCCAAGCCTCGCTCTCGCTTCGGCTGGATCAACTGTCCAGTCCAACCCAATGACATCGTAATTTGCTTGCTTGGCAAGCAGTTCCAACGAATTGATCGTTGCACCTTTCGGAAATGCAGTCTGAAATTCAATTTTTCTCATAACAATCAATTTTTCATTGCTCAATTTTTCAAATATTTATTTTTAATTTTAAAATCTCATCTGAAAGTTCTTGAAAATTACCATCGGAACAACGGGGCAATTCTGTTCCGAAAGCTTCTTCTTAACTTGTTCACCAATTTGTTTCAAATATTTGAATGAAAATTCCTTGAAAAGTTCATCGTTCAAATAATCGCCATTGCTTTCGAAGACCTGTAATAACTAAAAGCAAGAAACAAACAGTAACAAATGTTCATATCTCTATAACCATCAAAGATAAAAAGTAATAAAGATATAATGAAGCAGCAATAAATAATGAAAATGACGTGCTTGGTGTAATGAATTTTGTCATACTTGAGCACCTGCTTTGGCTTGCAGCACAAGGTAATCAATCACAACATCGGTTATTTTTTGTAACAACTCGTGCGACTCTTTGGGGTATCTGTACAACCATTGTCGAGCTTGTGCCATCGTCGTGCTGCCTCCTCCTTGGACCATGTATCCCATCAAAGTCCACTAAAATTACGAAACAAAATTTAAAACACCTTCAACATGAGCAAGATCAAACAATTGAAACCATTTGTTTACTGGCGCTCCACTGAACCCGATGAGAGGAACTTTTCCATCGATTCTATGTCGTGTGAGTGTTATCGCTTCCCCAACGTATTTCAGTTTTTGGTTCACGTCAGGCATCACGAGTCTGGACAGATGCGACGGATCAACAAGTGGTTCTGGTAAAACTGGACCCTGCGTGCCAAAAGAAAAAATTAGTTTATTAACTTCGTCATTACTTTGTCAACAAAAAATTACGAAATTTAAACAAGCATTTATGTTTACCACTCCAGGTCTCATCTCGACGGTCATCCCCATAGCCTGAGGTATAACCAGGATATCCGAGAAAATGATGCTCGCATCTAATTCAAATCTTTTCAGGGGTTGTAATGTAACTTCACAAGCCAACTCTGGAGACTGACAAATTTCAAAAAAGTCGTGCTTTGATCGCGTTTCTCGGAATTCGGGTAGATAACGACCGGCTTGCCTCATGATCCAGACCGGCACTTTATCCACGGGCTCTCCTCGAGCAGCACGTAATAGACGATCGTTTATCAGAGTTGGAAATTGTTCTTCCATATTGTCTGAAAACAAACATACATCTTATGGTATAAAATATTTCAACGAAACTTGAAACGGAGACAAAAAGTGAGACAGAAATGATAAAATAAATAATATAAATGTTTTACTTATTTTGTTTGTAGTTGAAAGGTTCGTTGTTGCTCCAAGTTGAAATTCTTTAACTTATCGGTTGAATTGAGTTTCCGCCGACGATGAATTTGCATTCATTACATAAATATTCACAAATGCAATTCCACAATTGCGAGTCACTTAAGGGGTTATGTTCGTGTACGTTTACAGATTAACATAACTTACATCACAATGATAAACAATTGTTTAAAAGAATAATTATAGAAAATGATTTTGTATTAGTGTAGATATTAAAATTCTCAAGAAAATTGAAAATGATTTTTTTTAAAAAAAAAGCACTTGCATTCAGTATTTGCGGAAAAATTGTTAGGTTTGGTGAATGCGATTGTAACCTCTTTAATCCACTTCGCAAATGTCAAAATAAAAGTATGGTTTCGAGCGGGAAAGTTTGAAAATTGTTGAACCAAAAATACTTCATGTAAATTAAGTTAATTATAAATTATTATTACATTAAAATTAATTATTTCATTTTCCTAATAACTTTTTTTGATTGATAAATATTTCTATTGATTTTTTTCAATTAGTTTTTATATCTTTAATTTAAGATTACCAAACAATTTCGTTTGTTATTTATTAATTGTTTTTCTATTGTTGAAACTTCAAATAAGTATTAGCATAGGCAAAACGAGCCACCTCGTATTTATTCAAGCAATTATTTATGCAAATTATAATTCGTGCAACATTTGTGGAAATAATATTGACGAAGCCAATCGTCAAACAATGGAAGAGAAAAAACAAGGAAAAATGCATCACTGATGATCTACATTGGAAAAATAATGTTTCTTGCATTCTTTTACAAAAAACCATTCACTCGAAGTCTCATATTTTATCCATCATACATCATCCGAGATCATCCTGTTGATGAAACTTTCAGTAATTATAAAAACAAAAAAAACAAAAACAAAAAAAAAGTGAAATACCAGGCGCGATTAAGTATTTTTTTCTTAACGGCACCAGGAATTGTGCACATCTAAACATTGAAAATGTTGATCTCCGGAGTCGCAGAGTTCACAATCATTAGTTCGTTTTAAAAATGATTCATCAGTTGATTCCCAGTTCAAACGTCAAAGAAACTTTGAAGTGTTTTTTTTTTCTCTCATCAATTGATTTTCAAGCAATTTGTCATACGATTTTTTTTTGTCAACAAACTTTCTTCACATCCAAGAACAGTTCAGAACATACGCGGTTAATAATGCAATTTTATTATCCTCAAAAAGTCGTTGCCACGAATACAAAAAGATTACAATTTCAAATAAAGTTGATTTTATATTAGCCAACTATTTTGAATGGCATTTAAAAAAAAGTCGGCATTTTTATTAGTTACATCTTACGTAGCCCGTATTCACAAAAAGGTACAAGTATCTCGAGTTTCATCGTGAGTTTATCTGAAAAAGGAATATGAAGATGCTTGGATGCAAAAAAAAGAATATCCCGCAAATAAGATGGTTGAATCATTTGATTCGTTTAGGAGTAATTTGAGTTTGCGCATGTGCTGCAATTAGGTTGTGCATTTTGCACGCAAGAACTGCGATGCTGACTGCGCAGTGCGCTCGGCATATTTACATGCGTATATGTGCGGCCAGCTGAGTAGATGAGGCGGCGGCTCGACATCAAATAAGTGAAAGAAAGAAGGAAAGAGGACACACTTATAAGCCGCTAACGGAATCGTTCATGTTTTGCTCTTGCAGTGCTCTGTACAAAACTGTGACGAGTTGCAACCGCGGATTCATAGCCCTAACCTAGACTCATTAGTTTTGTTATTTTTAATTTTCGCATCCGTGACCTTCGTTTCCGTCAATTCGTCGGTCAAACTTTGTTCGATCTTGAACTAAAACAATCCGTAAGTTGATATTCATTTTTAATTACGAATTTCAATGTACACAATTGTTTTAAACACACAAAATTAAATTAAATTAAAATTTTAATTTTTTTTTAATATACAAAATTTACTGTTATTTCACGCCCTGTCGATTTCACTATTTCTTTATCGTTGCGAATTCTTGGCATTTATATATTATGAAAGTTTTTTCTTTCTAACGTTACAAATTTCTGCGGAGATATATCAGTTTGAATTCATTTTGTTTTTATATTCTGCCAAGCCTGCATTTGCTCGACTTTTTGCTTGACATTGAATAAGGAAATTAATAATTGTGGGTGTGTGATATTGTGGTAATTTCAATGATGCACGTTTACGTCAACTTTTAACTGTACTATAATTTTTGCAAAAGAAAATGGTGTATTTTTAATTACTATAATTTGCACCGTTTTTAGAAAAAAAAATGACAGGTCGCATTTTCATGATGATACTTTTACTAGATCTATAGGTAATAGAATCGTGCAGATGTGACTTTTTTATTTGTTTCAATATAGCGTATTTACGTGTTTCATGTCATGAAGAGTAAATCCGGAATACCAAAGTCCAGTGAACTGAGGAAGTATATATCAAGAAGCGTTGAACTTTTTTTTGTCCTCAAAAAACAAAACAAAACAAAAATAATATCATAACAAAACAAAAAAAAAAACTCTCAACCCCCTTATGATAATTAAACGGAACATTTTTTTTTGTTCCGTAAACATTATTTATTAATTTGAGTAAGTTTCCAGGCAAAAATTTTATATACGCTGGCATATGTGTCACATAAATGTTGTATATTATTACGGCAAGCGGAAAAGTTTTCATCCTGAGCATATGAATTGGTCATCATTCTTTTTTGACAAGATAAATTAGAAGTAAAACAAAACTTGTAGCAAATGATTTGCGTAACCGGCAGAAATGATAAGAACGGAGGTGAGAGAAAAAAAAAAGCTTTCACGTTTCGTCATAAAAAGAAAATGGTTAATAAAGATCGGGTCAGTGAAATTTGCATTTGTAATCGAAGTTTGCTTTTTGTCCATCAGCCGATAAAATTTTGACCAAAAAGTCAATTTTAATTTCAACGAAACATCAGCGAGAGAAGATAAACGAAATCATCAACTGATAAAATCACGGAACAAGTCCAGCAGCCTTGCATTTTTTTTCGATATACCATTGACTTGATATGTATATAACAATGGAGACGTGCATTACTTTTTAACAAACCTCCGTCTCGATTGGGTGGGGAAAAAGCTCGCTGCATCCATCTTTTTTTTCCATCAACTTTGAACTCTTCATTGCAAATAACGCCAAAATGAATACACGGCATTCAGATTACGTTTACGAACCTAATTTCAAGCTGAAAAATTTTTTTTTCATCGCCATGGCCACACGTATTCTAAATTGCAATTCACAAAAGACAAGTTTGTATTCGTCGCGTAGAGCTCGGGACAAAAAATTTATTACAACCAAGTCGACGGCAATGTTTTTTCTTCAATTAAAAAAAAATTCAAATTGAATATAATTTGTTCAATTATTGTAAGAACGTGATATCATATTTATATAATGAACCAGTTGACAACGCAACGATAAAAAAAAAACATTAAAATAACTAACTAGTTTCAGGTCTAAAAAAATTAACTCTATTCAAATGTTATCCAACAAGGGAGAGAAACGAGCGATTATTCCTAAGGTGGATTCGTGAATCCGTTGTTTTTGTTTTATTTTTATAACTATTTAATTTCATAGCTGTTTGTTTTCAATTAAATTAAAATTAGGAAATGACGTTTTTTTGTCGTTCTGATTCCGCTTGACTTTGAATTTTATAACTTACAACTGAACTTTCTTTCTCTCTCTCACACTCTACATTATTTGATGATTCGATGTTTTGATAATGACTGCCGAAAAATGTTAGAAAACCGCAAGATGGAAACTTGTTTTGCAATGAAATAAAAAGGCGATCAATCTCGGCGTGAACAAGAGTTCATGACCGTGAATGTACATACTTTCAACGCACAGGACATTGGCGCTTTAGAAATGTGTATCGCAAAAAAATGCGTTAACAGAGGCTGGCATTATCACGTCAATAATTAATAAAGGAAAATCCATCAATTGGCTTGTCATAATTAGTCGGATGTGCATTTTTAACTCCATGTACACGCGAAACAAACGCCTTCCGATGTCTTTTAATCGTACAATTAATCATCCGATTATATTTCCACAATGTTAGACGTTCAATGATCCCGAAGTGTCTCGCCGACGTTTTATCATTTTTTGAAAAAAAAAAAAAAATATTGCATGGTGAATTGATGCGCTCAGTGCATTTTTATACGGTCGTTATTCTGACCTTTGATCCTTTTTATACAAGCTTATTTGATGATTAAAACGTCCAAGTTTAAATTACGGTCAAAATTTTTATTAGGAAAAGATATTCATCATGCGGACAATTTTTGGTTTTATGATCAAAATCATATTGAAGGAGATATTTTTATACTTTTAATGGTGCAACATCGAAGGTACATTTTTAATACATGAATAAATTGAATAAAAAAAGAAAAAAAATTTTGTCCGGACAAAGAAACACGAAAAAATTGGAACATTTCAAGTACAAGTTTGTTATTAACATTTTGGTGCAGAGATAATGAAAAATGATATTTTTCTCAACACATCATTGATATGAAATCGTTTATACATGACTGTTTAGGCAAACATTTCATAGATTGCAAAATCATCACTCTTTGAAATCCATATCTCTTTTTTTTTGCAAGAGATGTTTATTAAAAAATTACTTCCAACAATTTTTCAAATTTGTTTTTGAAGAAAACAAATATTTTTCAAATTTGTTTGTGAAGAAAACAAATAATATTTTGCACTATAAAGTTGAGTGTTTTTAACAAAATAATAATCATAAAGGAGGAGTGGCCGAATGAAGGAAATTTAGTCATTTCTACAAAATCATTTCATGAAAACGTAATAATTAAACTTTTTGCAGTGGTTCTTTTAGTTCATAATCGAAGCTATCGAAAGAACGACAAAACGTACTCAAATATATTTCGAATTCTTTTTACATTTTGCGTCATCTGTTAATTGCGACAAATTATGCACACGTGAATTATTTTTTTTTTTTTTAATTTTCGGAAGTATACTTTTTGAAATATTCGCTTTTTTTGGGGGGAAAAATGACTGACTAATGAAATTCAGATCTCAACATTTTCATTGTTTTGTGATCACACAGAATGTTCAACTTTTATGCACGACTGAAATTGTTTTTTTTTCATCTTCCTGCATCAACAATAATTTTGGCGATAAATATCATGCTTGTTTTTTGCAAAGTTGTTTATTCACAACGAAACACTAATTGTCATCAATCGATCATTTTCAATTGTAATTTTGAGTCAAAAATATTATTCTTCATTTAATTAAACATTTGTGAGTGGCAATAAAAATTAAAAATAATTTTTCAAACGAAAAAAAATGAAAATTATATTGTTTATATTTCGACTCGCATCATCTAATAGAGTTAACGTATTGAATGAATCATGAATCATTTTCATAAACAAAGTGTACAACAGCGATGAAGTCATTCTTGTAAAGAAAATGTATAACAAAAATGATGAAAGCTGGTAAAAAAGGAATGAGAAAATATTACACAAACGTTTTTCAGTGTTTTAAGTTAATTTTATATTGGAAAACGCCAAAAAAAATGAGGACAAAAGGTAGATGAATTTGAGAAATGGCAAAACAGTTTTACATATTTATCTTGAGTCAAAATAAAAAAATCAATTAGGTTTATCTTTATGAAATATTTAATTATTTAATTGATCACATAAAAATAAAATGATTCCGTTCTCATTCGACGTAATTTAACAACTTATAATCACATAATTGGTTTTTGCAACCAATTACTTCACAAGTGGCACAATTTTTTTTCATCAAAAAACCTTGATACTAAATACAATACGTACAACAATTAAATAAATGATCTTAAAAATTGAATTGAATTGTTTTTTTTTTGTTGTATGAAAATCTTCAATTCTTTACCTCAACGAATTGCTGGTAGAAATAATACCCGAATGTCACTTCAAAACTCTCTAATTTTGAATCAATAAAAATTTCACTTTTCGTAAAAAGTGAAAGACTCCGGAACATTTTGCAAAAATGTAAAGTGTTGATTTATTTTCACTCTATTTGATATATTTTCAAAAGACCGGAGTAAAAAAAAGTTCAGTTGTCTCTGGTTGCCACCGGAGCAAATATGTCTACTCTGTGCAGAGGTCAAACGCGTCTAAGCTGGACCACAACGACTTTTAATTTGAAGCGTAAGATTTTCAATTGTACAAAGTGTTGTATATAGTATGAGATGCGCCGTGTGGCTGCGTAATAACCCCATCGCAACGGCAGCTCTTTATAGAAAAGCACAAACTCACAGCGAGTACTCGTCAGTTGTGATTGGCGCGCGATTCGTACACGTGCTTGTTCGCTCGATCTGCCACAGTTCGTTGTTGACAGATGCCCATAGTCACTGCCGATCTACTTTCCCGTTTACTTTCATACTCGCGCTGTCCGCAAAACTTTTCAGTTACGTGAACGCTTTCGCTCTCTTCATTCACGTTCAATTCTTACAACCCTCGTGCTAGTCAACTTTTTATTTCAATTTCAATTAGAACTTAATTGTCGGATTACTACAATCATCAGGGCAAAAAACGCAGTTCGAAACGAGGTAAATACGAATTTACATTCAACAAGAAGAAACTTCTTTTGTAATTTCCGTTGCAATGCGAAAGAAAATTTAAATAATTCTGACAGATTATTAAAAAAAAAACTTTTTTTATAACTTTAAATAAAAATCTTATTGAAGATTATATTATTCTTCTTGTTCCAGAACGTTGAAAAATTTATTTTTCTTAGGAGGAATTGAAGAGGGGTGTGGGGAGTTATACTTTGATGTAACATAAAATTGTACAATGTAGAAAATGATGTTAAAAATGTATAGTCTGATGTGCAATTAAATTTTTGATTCTACTAAATGTTAGATACATTGACGGGAATAGTAATTAAAGTGAAGTGACTGTACACTTTTGAATATTGTATAGTTCGGGCTTTATTTGCAGTATCACCGATGAGCAAACTTGCTAAATGTTATTTTACCGTACGATATCAGAGGAAATATGACGTTACATTCTTAATTATGTATATTTTGTTCAAATTTCCTTGACTAATGAGAAAAAATAAAATTCAGAGTGATTTGGTCCTTTTGTACATTTTTATATAATTTTTTTAATAAACAAATTTTTAAACTATTTGAAATCATGAAATTTTTCTTTCGGTTTTGGATTGAGAAACCGACATACAGCAATTAAATGTTGCAATTTCACACATGCAATGAGTTTTGTAAAAAATAATAAATTAACTGAAATCGTTTTATAGCGATTTTAAAGGAGCATCCTTCTGCCTGAAATGTTCATTCCAATTATCATAAAAAAAATACTACAAATTATTATTACAGATGGGATCAGATACAATTTAATTTAAACGTGATTAACGATTCCAACAAAAGTTTAATTAATTTCGTTGATTAATTATTATTTTTCTACGAATCCGTGACATTATAAGTTGCATAATAATATTTTCCGCGCATAATCGCATTAGTCAAAGTTGCACGCAGAGTATCATATAACTTCGTAATACGTTTATCTCGTAATTCATTTCCTTTATTAGTGCAAAAAAAAAAATCAACTTGAAATTGATCAGTATAAACATACTTTTGAAAACCGTCAGGGTTATATCTTCGCTCAAACCCACAATTCTTCAGTAATAATCAAGAGAGAAAATCATCTCAGTATAAGAACGTATTCTACGAACAAAAGATAATTTTCTTTGTTTCGAATTTCTATTCCATGAATCAACATTAAAAAATAGCGATTATTTTTAACGTTTAATAAATCTTAAATAATGCAATTGAATAGTGTCGCTGTTTCAAAGGTCCTTTAATTTATCATATCTAAGTTAAATTTTAAATTAAATTTTCCAAGTTTGGTTTGGTTTTGTAATTTGAATTAACTTAATCGTTTGATTGTTTTTTTTTTTTCAGATAATCCAAGATGAACGCAGAGTGATGAAAAATGAAGAGATGGATGGGAACATTTGACAATGAAAAATTGATTTGAGTTTCAAGTTGTTATGATAAAAGGATAATTTGGCATCAGGATGAGTAACAGTGTGACACATTGCTCGCCGTCTCGGTCATCATTGAATTGCTGCCAAGCAGAAAACACAAGTCAAAATGACATGCACGGAGTTTGCGTGCCCGGAAATAATAACTACTACTTGCAAGAAAAACACTCGTTCCCGAAAAGACCTGAAGTCAACCTCGCTTTTCATGACATTCGTTACAGGGTCAAACGATGGAACATACGCAAACTCGTGCCAGGTATAATTCATATCCTCATATAAGAATTTCAAATCCAAATCTCAAATTCACACAAAAAAGAAAAAAACAAAAACTACACCTCAGCACCAACTTAAAATTTCTTTTTTCTTAAATATACATCCATTTTTTGTCCAAACATGCAAATCATTGAGATTTTAATAAATGTACCATTATTTGCCTTGTTCGAGAGACGAAAAAAAAAATGTATAGGCATGAAATATGAACAAAAACGTTTGCATACTTTTTTTTGACTTACTGAAGAATAAAATTAAATGTTTAAAGCGTACGATTTTGTATGTTCGTAGTAAAATTCATTTAGATTAATGTGCAATTTCGTATACCGGCTAATCAGGCTGCCGCTCTTACGTCACACTTTTAATGGTTTTGTAACTTGACTATCGGTTGAACGTGATTAATTAAATGCATGCATATGTTTTATCACATTTTCGTTCACATTCCGAATTTGCAGACAAAAGTCATTTCAAGATTAAAATACAACAATTTCAGTCTAGAAAAAAAAAGGGAATTAAATTCAACTTTCTAGTCGAAAGATATGATTTGTGGACCGAAATTTAATTTATTCATTAAATCATGCATGCATGCATACATAAAACATAAACAGTTATCAGTGATTGAACTTTAACTGATGGTTTAACTTCTTATAGCCAATTTTGATTTAGAAAAAATTCATTTTGAAATTAAAAGAATTCGAACACGAAATATGCATTCAAATTTTATTTTCTTTTTTTTTTAAATTAAATGATCACTCTTTTTGTTATGGATGCAATTCAATAACTATTAGGATGAAAAAATGGATGTTTTTTATCTTCAAAATAGACTAGACTAGACAATGCCTTGTTTGGCGGCATTCATTTGTTGAAATATATAATGTCATTGTATAATTCTTGACCCAATGAAGGAAACGAGTTGAAGCAACGCGTCAAGTCAGTTAGTTTCATCAAACATGTGTTATGACGATTGCATAAGGATGTTTTTTTGCATATACAAATGAATAAACTACAACTCGTATCAAATAAATCTGAATGAAACAAATTAAATTATTTAATATCAAAAAATAATAGTAAATCCAAAAACCAGTAATTAACAATCACTAAGAACAAAACAGCAGAAAGGGAGAAAATGGTCGTGCTAACTTAGACTTAGAGAGAAGGAAATTTGTTGAAGGAACGATAGTAAAAGTTTCACGCGAGTAATATATTTCGCAAGATTTGCGCAACGCCTTAAAACGGCATGATACCGTTCGTTTTTGTGAGCAATTACATTTGGTTTTCCTCTATGGCTAACCCCATCCGAGATATTCACTTGCCCTACTTAGCACGCACACATTTATGCAACGCGCGTCCGCACAATTATCGTTATATTTTTGTTATTTTTTCCAAGCTCGCTTTCGAGTGAAGCGCGACCGTAAATTTATCAAAATTTGTATAATTATTATCCATAAAGTCAATTTCAGTTGTATTATTTCTTAAAATAGACGTAGCATTGTAACTTATTGGTGTCATGACAAACAAATAAACGAGTGCGATTAAGCGGCCTCAAATCTTGAACTAGTTATAATCGTTATCTTGATTCTTAAAAATGTCTTAAAATCGTTAAAATAGTTCGTGGACCTATCTCTACTTCTAAGTTCATCTTGTTCGAAGTGCTTTCGTATCCTCGTTCGATCAAAGTAGAATAATTTTATTATCGCGCATAATTTGCCGATAAAATTGCTGATAAAATTTTAAAAACTCGGTCAGTAGGTACACCATGTATATCATTTGTTTTGACGTTATAATTTTGTAGTTTCATACTACTTTGAATTTTACAGACAAGAGAATAAAGAAGTGAGATTTTTCAATCAAAAGTTCATCGTTGTTATAAGTTGGAATTAAACAAAAAAAGTGCGTTCAAACATCATTCAAAAGTGTTAAATCATAAAAATGCGAATATATTATGACACATCTTTGTCTTCCATTAGATTATATAATTGTGATCACCGATTATTTCATACACGGTTGTATAATTTTTATTCGACTAAAAAATGTTGTTAATTCGTGTTTTTTGTCTATACCGCTGGCCTCTTATACTAACAAACTCAAATAATTACTCATGCTAAAGTAGTTTTTGTTCAGTCTAAATTTATTGTTTTCTTTTTTGTTATTATTTCAAACAAAAAATTTTTGATTCCGAATCGTACAGTTAAAATGGGCAGTAAGTTCAGGTAACATTTCTGCGATAATGACTATAAAAAATGATGATTTTTGGTTTGTATTCATTATTACTTAGGAACTTTTTTGGTTAAAAATTTATTATCTTGTTTCATTGGAATTTCATTTTAAAAAGATTGCAGTGACGGATGAATTGATGAATTTTTTTTATATAAAAATGACACTTTCTGACATTAGAGAGCACTAATTGTCGTAATTGATGACCATTTTAACTTTTACGTACGCACTATTTTCATGAACGCTTTGATAAGAAAATAACTGAATGCTTTCAGAAAATGTACATAAACAGAACCTTGAACTTTTTCTTATCACGACTAACACTGACACGAGCATCGAGCTCTTCGCTCGCCGCTAACTCAAAGTTTAATTTTCTATCTAATTTCAAACCTAATAATTGAATTTTGTTCATTACGTCTACCTTGCCATTACTCATTGATGTTTCAACAATAAACCAATTATTAATTTCACCCTCCATGTAAAATGATGAGAGACGGGAATATTATTTTCACTTGAATTATTTCATTTGAAAACGAAAGTCGATTGAATCAAATTAAGGAACAATTGCATGTACCAAAAATTCGTTCATTGAAATACAAATCAACGCGTCATTGTTTTATTTTATTTGTTGTTGTTTTTTTTACTGTTAAATGTGTGCATTGTGAAACATGTTTATCAATCGGAAATGATCGTTTTTCGAAATCGACTGCACTTTTGTGTTCTTATCCTAAGTAAGGAAAAACGCAAAGAACTTTGGATGCCTTATTTAATATGCGTTAAATAAACCAATCCGACGAAACACTCTTGCAAACCGTATTTTATTCGCATACATTTACTAAATTAAGTACATGTATGTAAATGTTTTTCACGCAAGAGCATCCGCTCTTTTAACTGTATGCTGATTATCTCTGATAACACTTTGACATTTGACACAGTCAGTTCTTTTTTTTTTAATTTCAAAATACAATTTTTTTTTAATTTTAAACAGTGGATTTTATACCTAGTTATGAATTATCATCTTTTTACATTTTTATTCCATTTTATGCTGAAGTAAATATAAAACCTGTTAGGCTGTTCTATCAGGAATTTTTTTTTAATTCAACATGCATCCGAGCAATCACCTTTTGTACAGTATAAAAAACCTTTACCTAGTATTGATACTCGAATGAGGGATATTTTTTTTCCATTTTCCATGATGATACGAAGATGACTGTGGATCAAAGTTCATTGATGTCAAATGCGACAGCATAAGTTTACACGTGCACCATAATCACGTGGTTCAATGTCTCTTAAAGGAAAGTTGAATTGACCGCAAGGTGAACCTATCACAATCGATCATTTTACATGGATACACAATTGCAAACGCACGTCATCGCGATGATTTTATAGTACCATTAACTGTTACGTGAATTGTGCAAACGCGTTATTAAGAAATTTTTGAATTTTTTCTCTTAGGTGGTACTAAAATGCAACACAAAAACATCATTGCTGCCTGACCTTATACTGTTTTTTACAAAATAAATTCCAACAAAGAATAAAAAAAAAAGGAAAAAAAAGTCACTCGGGAGGAAGTATTTCTGTGACGGAGTTAACTAAAATTTATCGAACCGAATTTTTTAGTTTCAGATCCACTTTTTTTCTTTTTTCTTTTTTTTTTTTTTTTGAACAATAGATTTGCATTATCAGGGAATAATCAGAATGTTGCAACGACAATGATGAGGAGGGAAACGTTAGATTGTAAAAGCCGATTGTAACATTAAGCGCGCAAGAGTGAAAGAGAGAAAATTGAATGATAAAAATGTATTGCGCGGTGTGTTATTA
Organism: Trissolcus japonicus; assembly: GCA_030522925.1. NCBI lineage: Eukaryota > Metazoa > Arthropoda > Insecta > Hymenoptera > Scelionidae > Trissolcus > Trissolcus japonicus. Next base: position 45,831 of record JAPYZS010000416.1, read on the forward strand.
AACTGTGTTTGATTTTTCTAGAACCGATTGAAATTCTGCATGGAGTAAGCGGTGAATTCAAAGCAGGTGAATTAACGGCTATAATGGGACCTTCCGGAGCCGGTAAATCAACACTGCTGAACGTCCTCGCCGGTTTTACGTAAGCTCGCTCTCATTTTTTTTTTTCTATTATTCCACTTATTTCAATTATTTATTACGAAAAATCAGCTGCGAAATAGTATTTTTTTTAATCGTGCTCTAAGCATGTACAGCCAATCTTATCTCAAAATTGTTGTTTGCAAAATGTCAAGCGTCTCGTTCCGACTTTCAAAGCAGGAAAAAAACAATGGCCTCTGATAAAAATTTGCCAATTGAAAGGAAAAAAAAAATCTATGGCAAAAAATGATGAGACTGATGTTTATTTTAGGACAGAATAGAGTTTTAAATACCAATGAGTTGAATGAAGTTTTGTCACGCGTTATGAAGATTATTTAATTTCACGTTGAAAATGTGAACAATAATAGGTTGCCGTATACGTGATCGAAATTGTGATGTATTGTTCACACTTATAAAATTTACAAGCGAAAATTCAAACAAGCCGTTGGAGGAAAAATACTACTGATTGACATCAGTTTCAGTTAATCACCAGTTGATACGCCAAAACTAATGAAATTCTATCAAATCGTTTATCATCATTTTCATACCGTTATCAGTATAGTACAACACAATAGTACAATAGTAATTTCACCTTGAAAAAGCGTCAGACGAAAAGTTGGCAAGATTTTAAGTGGTTAAAAAAAAGTTATAACATATTTAAACGCACGATTTAGCACAAAACAGTGTGATAATAGTATATGTATCACCAGGATGAATAATCAAACGACGTAACGCATACTATATGCGCTTATTTAATTCAATTCTCTATTGTTCACTTTAGTTACTGAACAATAATAACAATATCAGTACACTCATCAGAAAAAAAAAATCCCAACAATCTTTTAAAACAGTGTTTAAATTCAAATCAAACTCGTTTATTTTAAGAGATGAAAATCTCATCTCCTATTGAAAATTGTAATTTCAAATTATCAATTCAAAATAAATTCAGTTGAAAGAAAAATTAAAATTCTAATTTTCATCTCATGCAGGACTGCATTTTTTAGCAAAAAGAATATTCTCTTTCTCGAAAATGAAATTTGATTCGTGGAAGATGTCGAAATTATGATGAAGCTAAAAAAGAAAGAAAAAACGAAAGTATATTTTGAAAGCGAAAAGAATTGAAATGCAAAATATATATATGTCGATTTATGTACGTACGACTAAAATGATTGACACAATAGTGTTCAAGGTGTGAGTGGAGAAATCATGGTGAATGGAAAGATTCGTGTGGCACACAGTGAAAGGTGGAGAAGAACATCGTGCTACATTCAACAGGATTCGCTGCAACGGGTGCGGCTTACAGTAGGAGAAGCAATGACTTTGGCTGCGAACCTAAAACTTGGTTGCACTATCAGCTCTGCTTTCAAACACACTCAGGTCAAATACCTTTTGAATATTCCAACTCGGCACATTTTTAAGCCTGAAAAATTATGATCCCTTTTAAAATTCGTCGTTCATATCAAGCTATATATTTAACATCAAAATTATTAAACTAACAACATTGTTATTTAATGACTTACTATGAGAAATTTGCAAACAAAAATTATGCACATTGTAATACATTGTAATTATACATTGCAAAATATTATAAAAATGTGTAACTTAACAAATTGATCCGCAGGTTTTGGAACTCTTGGAAATTTTAGGACTCAGTCATAGTTATGATACACTTTGCGGTCGTCTGTCCGGTGGACAGAAGAAGAGGCTCGATGTTGCATTAGAACTTCTTAGCAACCCTTCAGTATTATTTCTTGATGAACCAACAACAGGTACCTAAAAACAATGATCCATTTTAATATTACAATACGAAAAGAAACTTTGTTGTCTCACAAAACTTATCGGTTCTAATGATTCCAACAAACATAAGATTCTAAATTATAACCAAAAGATAATCGTCAAGGTTGAACTTTGTTTAACAAGTAAAAATCTTGACAAACATATAAGCACTGGTATTAATTGTTCTATCGCTAAGGCATTGACAATAAATATGCAACGTAAAAGTGATTGATTTCACACTGCTCTTTGACCGATATCATTTATCGCTAGGCAAAGAAATGTTACATTGTCAATATCATTTATTCATAAAGAAATGTGAGAACAAGTCCAACCGATTAAGATTCTTCCACTATTTCATAACTCATCGTTGTTTGTTTGGTCATTGTTCATTATGTGACATTAAGGAAATAGTTTATTTCGTATCATGGGTGCGATGGCCATTTTGCGAGCGGGCAAATGGCCGATTATTAATTAACTAATAAATTGCGATTAAACATATTTTCATAACAACTATTTTGGTTCTCAATCTTAATTCAACAAATATAATTTTTAAGGTTCTAAGTGTCAGAGTCAGTTGTTTAATTTAAATTAAAAAAATGAATAAATGAAAAAAGTCTTTTTAGGATATAAATTTTTTGGTATCTCATTTTTCCAACAGAATTGACAGTTAGTTTGATGTTGTTGCAGGTTTGGACTCAGCTTCGTGCAGTCAGTGCATAGCTCTCTTACAAAGACTGGCCCGCGTAGAAAGACGTACGGTCGTCTGTACGATACATCAACCAAGTGCCCTTCTTTTTGAGATGTTCGACAGTTTGTATGCCGTGGCGAATGGGCATTGCATCTACAGAGGGCCCATCCAATCTCTCGTGCCGCACTTAGCTTCCGTCGGAGCGCACTGTCCATCTTATCACAACCCCGCTGATTTTCGTTAGTATCGCATATGTAAATGAATATTTACAATGAATCAAGCTGAATAATTGATAAGATTGATATGTCGGCCAATGTCACTCCGTATACCAAGAAACGATTGTCTGACCTATTCCAAGCGATTTGTCTTTTTAAAAAAGTTCATCGTACTCTGATAAAATTGCACTGTCATAGTCAGTGCAAATCAATTCAACGGAAAATTTTGTAATTGATTGGCACTTCTTTATTTTTTCTTATCCGAGATGTTTTTAATAAATTCAATTTTGATTTCTCAGTTTTGGAAGTGGCAATCGGGGAGTACGGAATCAGCGTGGACAAGTTGATCACTGCTGTCGAAAAGCATTGGGAAAATGAGAAGATCGTGGGTGCGCCAATCAAGCCGGAACTGGAAGGTAATTTTCTTTTAATTTCATCATTATTATTTTGTTCAAATCAGTTCAGTATAATTGTTGATCTTGTAGCATCTCCGAGTGATGCAGCACCGCCGCCCGCTGGCTTTCTGGGACAATGTTATTTATTATACAAGAGACAATTGATGTGTCTGAAACGAGATTATACCCTGCTAGTAGTAAGGTTACTTTGCCACCTCTTAATTGGCGTAATCTTCGGGTACTTGTACATGGGAAGTGGTTACAGAGCTAATGGAGTGCTCGCAAATTATGTCTACTTATATGGCTCACTTTTGCTAGTTGTTTATACTGGAAAGATGGCTGTCACCCTTGCGTGTAAGTGTCTCATTGCCATCTCATCATCTTTACGTTATGTCATCTGACATAAACATGACTAACATAACAACAATATCTGATTAACAACTGTTTCTAGTTCCATTGGAGATGCAGATTTTAACGAGGGAACACTTTAACCGATGGTATCAACTCGCACCGTATTACATAAGTTTGTTACTCGTCGAGATACCTTTTCAAGCATCGTGTGCAATCGTCTATCTTGCTGTGAGTTATTGGCTTACCGGTCAACCCGTCGAGACACATCGAATCCTGACATTCTTCATAGTCTGTATAGCAGCCAGCTTGACAGCTCAGGCTTGGGGTTTCTTTATTGGAGCAACGACACCCGTTAGGGTAATTATTGTCACGATTATAAAAATGGATCGATATTTTTAATTAATCATGATTAAATTTGTTATTCAATTATCAAGTTTGTTGATTATTAAAGTCGCTGTTGAATTTTTTTTGTAGATTGCTGTATTCGCAGGACCGATAATAGCTGTGCTGTTTTCTGTATTTGGTTTTTGTATCCGTTATATGGACACCCCGGCATATTTCAGATGGCTGTTTCATATATCGTACTTTAGAGCAAGCTTTCACAGCTTGTTGTACACTGTTTACGGCTTCGATCGGATGGATCTTAATTGCGACGACTTGTATTGTCACTACAAAAAACCAACCAAGTTTCTCAAAGAGATGGAAATCATCGATACTAATGTTGTCAATAATTTAGTGCTTATTGTCGGCATTGGAGTTCTTATGCACGTTCTCACAGCGAGCGCGCTCTGGTGCAAACTTAATAGAAGATAAATTTGACGCCCTAGACGAAGACTAACACACTTCATATGATTTTAACCATCAAATCTGTTTTTCTTCGTTCCGGCCGTCGAATTTAAAATTTTGAAATAGTTCTATCATTCAGAGTAATGCTACCTAGTCTCTATTTATTTTGTACTTTGACAATAAACTTTGTGGTCTTATATTCACATAATAAAAACGGAACGTTTTTGGTCAAAATAATATACAGATGGTGGAATCAGGAATCAAACCTTGGTGTGTATTCATTTGTCATACACATCATGTGAAACAGAACCGATGTAAATAATTATTATTTCTTATACTCTCTATGCGCACGTTAATTCATAAAGCTATAAGAATTTCATCAGTTTCATCAGTTTATTTATACGAATATCAAAACCTTTGCGAAATTCATTTATTTATTTGCAATTTAAGAACATGCATACCTTTAGTTGCAAAATATTTATATTTATGAATTAAAAGACATGATTTTCATCTGTCGATTTTATCAGATTTTTTTTTGTTTCTTAAAAAAAATCTGTCTTTATTATAAAAACTTTACTTAAGGGGAAATTTGCATCTAGAACGTGCGAAATTCACACTTAAATATAAAAGTGATTGTTAAGAATGTAATTATCCAATGTTTATAACAAAATATATTGTCTTTTAAGTAAAATTTGAAAAAAAGCTTCAAAATGATTAACCTTCCGTTGGCATTACTTTGAGCATGTTTTACATTTTGTTCATTTTCTCAAAACAAAATTAATTTTAAATTTAGAAATTTTCAGTATATTTTTAATAATCTATTTGTCAATGCAAGTACGAATTTTGCCATTTTCGAAGTGTATATTTCTCCTTAATTTATGTACATGTGAAAATGATTTCACATGTTCTACTCGTCTTAATTGATTTATACTGATAAGCTATTACATGACACTATTATTGCAGGTTCGGCTAAAACGGCACATCATATTTGTGACAAATGTAATAAAACATTATTTTAGTTTTTTAGAAAGAGCCGAACTCTCAGTTGTACACTATAGTATTTGTTTGAAATATATTATTTAGTTTACCCAATTTTTGAACCCTACATGGCCAAAATCCTTTAAGATCTTAAGAAGTTTAAGAAAAGGTACATTTTTCAAGTCTTTCATCTGTCTGCGTCACGTTTTATTTCAACTGCTTCCGATTTTATATATTCATATGATACAGGGGCACGCGTATGTTATGTTATTTGTTAAATATCAACTCGAAAAAATATTATCTTAGTTATAATGTTAAAAAATTAGAAATGAATAAAGCGTGTACTTTTTGTAATAATATAGATTAAGAAATATCTGTGTAAATGGAACTAAAACAAATGGGACGCCAAAGGATTCATACTTTCTTATAATTATGTGTGCATTTAAACATGTATGTATACAAATAAAGCAAAATTAATTATTGAAAATGAAATAGTATTCATAATTTTTATCAGGTTAATTGAAATTAATATTAAATATTATTAAAAATGATCAACGAAAAGAATTATTAATTTTTTTTAAATTAGTTCTTTATGTTATATTATTTAGTTTCTCTTTTCTTCACGTACATGTACTAAATTTTACAATGTATTAGTACAGAATTCCTTTCCATGGCGAAACTTGGCCAAACCAGTGCACGTGATGGAATGAAAGTTTTCCTCATCCGATTGCAGAGCTATTTTCGTCAACATTTTTATAAACAAACTTTAATTCAACATGAGAACCATTTCTAATAAAAAAATATTTTACTTAACTTAATCCACAAAATTTGTTCAAACATTTTTAAGAAATTTTTTTTATTTTGCTCAACTTTTAACTGATTGACTATTTAACTGAAAAATTAGCAATAATTGTTATTTGAATTTTAATAAATAATTAGCAAAAAATTATTTCCACATTTAAAAAGCCCGCGCTTGTCGTTCTGTCAAGATGCTCCATGTGAATCTACCTTATTTTGACTTAAAAAAACACTCAAGTGCCACTCTTGTGACACATACACATCAATCCACATTGTTTATATAAATAAAATTCGTCCATGAGTGAAATTTAGTGGATCATAAGTTGTGCCTCGATTTGGATAGCTGAGCGTCCGCTCATTGGTATGCTCCGTAAGTGACCCAGAGCCACTGGCGTCATACCTCGTTGATATCCACATTACATTCATTACGTTCGCGTCAACCAAACACTCTCGGTCAATCGCCTGCGCTTGTTTTCGATCACCCGAAAAAATTCGGGGATGGATTAGGTTACCGCCATTCGAAGCCTGTGTCGAATTTAAGGTGACATTGGTATGCGTGTAACCTCGTTTATTTACTTGACCAGGTGCTCATAGAAGGTGGTTTATGACCGAGGGCTCAGAACGATTACGGTGATATACCCAATTCAAGGTACTGTTTTTGTATTTTAAATCAAAATCAAAAATTGTTTAATTATTTTGGTCTAATTTGTTTAAAAGAAAACCCTTTTCGAAACCCTGAAAATCAAAATACATTTTAATTTTTTTGATTTAGTTAATAACCAATTGATTTTGTTTATGAAGACATTTTTGAACAATTATAATTCATTTAACGAAATTTGGTTGATTGATGATTAGCAAACTCGGAGATAAGATTATATGATTTTTTAAAAAACAAAACACTTCAGTCTTATAAATAAATTTCGTTTTAGATAAAAGTTCTACAAATTTTTCATCTTTCACCGTACACAACTAATATTTTCAATTCATCATTTTTTCAGATGGCAGAAACTGCATTGGAAGAGAAGATAAACAAAATAAAATTACAAAACGAGGAGATCAAACGTCGACATGAGGTATAATTTACTTGTTTTGTTCTAAATTAACTAAATTATATTAGATAGATGATTTATTTTTGCTTTTAAGATGAATACATCTCATATCATATTTGTTTAACGGGTAATGAAAAATTTTTCAACAGGAAGTCGAAGCTGATAAAAAAAATGCAGCAAAGCTCAACGCTCTGGTACAAATGGTGCCATCCTCCGATTGGCCGGAACGAAAAGAGCCACCAGAATTTAGTAGTCCAAGCGTCAGGCCAAGTGCCGTAGCTCAACCGAAAAGTAAACCCACGGCCAAGGAGAATTATTACACTGCTGGGACGGAAGGAAAAACCATGCATAAATTCGCTGACGTATGCCTATGATACCTCTGCCATTTCTAATCAATTTAAAATTCAACTAAACTATAAATTATTTTATAACAACATAACATTGAATTTAAGAAACGATAGAAAAGTATCTTATTTTATTGTAATCAGTGTTTCAAATTTTTAGGGAGATGGTCCACCTCCGGATCCAAAGTACAACTTTCTAGCTGACTCTGAGCGCGAGAATGATGGCACCGCAAATGATTCTTTTTCGCCATCCGTGAAAGATGATGACGAAAAAAGACAGCGAACCAAGAAAGATCAAGGTGTCTGGCGAATGAAGAGAGGAGGAAATAATTCATCCGCGAAAGTATGTGCAAGTTGACTGTGATTTAAAACAAACTACGATTTACAATTTTAAAAGTCTAGTGAAAATGTGTATAATATTGTCAATTTGCTCTTTTTTGTACAGCAAGATTACCATTTTTCTCAAGCGCCACCTAGGAAAGAAGCGCCAGAGTATGAAGCTTGGAGAGCAGAAAGAAATCGCATCGATGAAGCACGCATCAATCGACAAAAAACTGCGGAAGGAAATTGGCGCCGGGAATGGGATAACAACAAGGTAAAGATTGGAAAAAAGACGAAACGTTGTACGATAACTTGACTCGAAATAATTTTCTTTTTCCAATTTCTAGATCATTGAAGAAAATAAGAGAGATACTAAAGACTACGAAAAACGTTATCACCATGACAGTAAGTTTCAGCATTTAATTTACAGTTAATGACAAAAGAAATTTCTTTGATCTTGAGCGAGGATGATAATGAAACTGTTTTCGTTTACAGGCGAACATTCAAATTATAACCGATCAAACGACTCGGGCTTCAACCGATCATTTAGAGGTAACAGAACAAGAGACGCTCACGGTCCGAACAATTTTCATCAGCAAAATTATTCACGACCGCACCAGAATCAACATGTTTTAGGAAACAGTAATAAGGGAACGCCCGAAATGAATAGAACAAGAACGATCAGTAGTAGAGGAATCGGTGCTCCTAAGGGACCGGTTATGAGCGTAAGAGGTGCAGATCCAACCAACTAAGTGCAATAATTGCTTGGCCATTCCAATTAACATATTAGAATTAGATTATAATATTTTTTAATCTATCATTTTAAATCATAAGGATTAACTTTTATTCTTTCGCAATTTTTTAGAATTAACATTACCCCTTCCTAATTTTTCATTCGTCCATTCTTTGACCATTTTGTTGTAGTTTTAAGACTAGAATCTTTTGCATGTCAATAAGTAACCGTTAGTTGTAACCCTTAAAAAAATTGTAAACCTCCCGGCACTGAAATAAACAGCTCGAACTATACGAATCGCGACAAATTTTACTGGACCCCCAAATTCATTATACAGTGGATTGTTTTCGTTTTCAGTGAATTCGTCGAGCATAGCTGGCACAGGACGAGTGGGTCCTCGTCAGAAAGCGCGAGTCACTTACAGCGCCGTGTCTGAACGGGACGCACCGTTTCACAGCGACGATCAACCCAAGTTCTTTGATGACAAACACAAAGCACCGCCGATAAGTCCTTACTCGCAAAGAAAAGATCATTCGTTTAAAAATGGACCGCCGAAGAACGACAGGCAGCTCAAGAAAGATTTTAAAATGACCCCGAGGCCTCAGAGGCAACTTAGCGATTACCAACCGAGTCGGTCCGGATTGGAATCACGCCTCGAACGGGTAAGAACGGATACTCCAGTACAGTTAGATGAGATGCAAGTAGTAGGTACCGCGGACGGATCATTAAATCAAATTCAAGTCGTTTCAGAACCAGAACAGTTTCACCTAAACGACGAGAACAGAGCGAGCGAAGAGGTGTCTCTCTCGCTGGAAGATCTGAGCGTCGGTGAAGCTGTTGTTGTAGAAGACAGAAAAGAAGATCAGGTTGTCTCGAAGAACCAACCTGAGGAGGAGATTCAGAAAGTTGAAAAAGTGGAGGGCAAAGACTGTGTGTTGGTTGGAGTTAAGATGAATGAGATTGAGTCTTCTGAAATGAAAGATCCCATTAATTCAAGTTTAGGTTCTAATTCTAAAAAGGCTCAAACTGTGGATAACAAGATTGACAACATTGTCGACGTTGTAAAATCAGAAGAGTTGGTGGTTGTCAATGAAGATGATTCAAAGGATGAGAAAATGTTGGGATCAAGTGAGGTTGATGTCGATGATGTAAAATCAGAAGAGTTGATGGTTGTGAATGAAGATGATTCGAAGAGTGAGAAAGTTGGGGAATCAAATGAGGTTGATGTCGATGATGTAAAATCAGAAGAGTTGATGGTTGTGAATGAAGATGATTCGAAGATTGAGAAAGATGAAGAAAAAGTGAACGTCGAGTCATCTTCTGTGAAAGAGAATGAAAAGATTAAAGTTAGCGAGGAGTTGAATGAAACTGAAAAGAATTCTGTGATCGAAAATATTGAATAATGCTGAGAGGGTTGGAAAACAATGTATGAGAGACTTTTCACTTTGAAATTATTTACTCTGGTATAGAAAACGCAGCCAAAGATAAGGAAAATTGGTTTTCTTAGAAAAAACGTGACAAAAAATCAAGTATTCATTTGAAGAACTCGAATTCAGATCCTGTGTTTAGTTTTTCATCAAAACTTATGTGACGACAAATTTTGTGATAGCAATACTTTAATTTTTGTAAGGATCGAGATATTTTTTTAGCATGCAAGTCCCTTCGAATGGAAATATGAAATCAAATTTCACAATTCCCTGGGACTAAATGAAATACTCGTACAATCTTTTGTAACTGTTAAATTTATGAAGATTTTGAAGTTTAAATCACGCTGCTTCATTAGATGATAAAACACGTTAACTGCCAAGTGATAAAATGTAGTGCCATAATCATGTTATAAATGGTATTCCAAAATATGGCACCTGGCGTCAATCGAAACTTATATTTTTAACAAATCCTGCAATCATACACAAATCTAACGCTACTCTGGCAGTCATAGTGTTGATAGCTCGTAAGTTTAATCTGCGGAGTTCAAGGAACAAACAAATGAAATGTTGAGAATTTGTTGAACCTAAAATGAAAGATGAAATTTGAACATTTGAAAAGATGAGTCTTCGTAAACCGTGAGAAAAAATCCTAAGGATATTTCAAATCACTGAACAATATTTTTGAAACATTTAGAGAAACAAATATTCTCAGGATCGAATATAATATTTTTACCAAAAAAAGCGTTTTCTCATTTGAGGTTTGACAATTCGATTTCCTGTGCTGTGCGTCAATTGTGTCCACCATATGCAATAAGCCTGTAAGGTGTATCCACAATAATTATAGTTGAGATGGAAGAAACAAGCTTTGAATAATGCTTCCCAATGATAGGTACAATTTTTGACACTATATTAATATAAACCGCAATCGTGGGACGGTGATTTGATTTTGGACCCAAAACCCGTTGGACTTGTTCTTACATTAGTTCTTGGTTATTATTAACTTTTGTTGTTTAATTCACTAATTACTTCAGAACTATATTTATTTACAGTATTTATTATATTGTATCATTTGTTGAACATTAAACTGAACTTCGAATAAAGTATTAGATTCCTTATAAATGTCTGTTGTTTTCATTTTGAAAATCCGTGCTATTTTCTGCTTTTAATTTCACGATGAAAAAAAAATTGGAAGAAATTTTATATCAAAATCATTTGCAATCACCTCATGAGAATGACTTTATTCTTTTCTATGAACGCCTACAGTCCGATCGAACAGATCAGGATTGAGGAACTGTCCTTCACGATCTATAATGTAATATTTGTTGTTGACTTTGATTTTTACATACGACCCTATATCAAATCTGGAAGATATACAATTCACCTGAAAAAAAAGCAGATTCAATTAATTCTGGAGGATCCAACTTTTTATCGCATTTGATAATTCATTCATTTTGTTTAAATATACATTTTGAAGTGGGACTGTTATTATACTTTCTCCTTTTAGAGGATGGTAAGTGACAAATTGTATCTCTCGTCCTCCCCTGAGCAGGAATACATATTTCACAGTTCTTGATATTATGAACCACGAGATACAGAAAATGAGAGGACCTGAAATTTAGATTTGCATGAAAACGTTATCGACATTTGAATGGCAATTAATTGTTCAATGCTCACCACAAAGTACAAGAACTGAAAAGCATCCCCAGGGAACAGCCAGCTGCGCAAACTTTATCTTCCAGTTTTCGTACTTTTTGAACAAGTCATTGTAATAGACGGTGAAAATGTTCGATGCAGCTGTGTACAAACAAACGAATTGAACAGCTGCAAAGATTGCAAATATTCGGTAGTACGTTACTCGCTCGTTTTTATATAAAATAACATTGTTGATAACTTTCTCGGTTGGTAGAATTTTGCTCTCTGTTTTCGTTATGTTTCTTGTGATACATGTTTTCCATTGTTGTAACCTTTAAATAAAAAACAAATTATTTATATTTTGTATAATCATTTTTATTTTTGTTTTATTTTGATTCAAATTATTATTAAAAAAAAAAAAAATTTTAACCTACCTTTAAACTTACCTTAAAAATAATGACTTAGTCGGTTTGGGTAAAGTTCCAATAGATCTGTTGCTGATTGAAAATTGTATCAGTGGTTTATGCACATTCAAGGCCTTGTTCAAAACAAGAGCTCTGTTTCGGCACAGTGAAGACACTAAATTAATCATTTTTCCCCGGTCTTGTTGTTTCAAATTGTTGAAACACCAAAAATAGATATTATCGGGTGTAAAAATATACGAGAACACTTATTTTATCATCGCGATCATTTCAAACAATAAATAATACGTTTTTCAACCAATGTCACATTGATTTTCGTTAAAAATATATTACAGCGGTATGTTTTGCGGGTCGGAAATAAACATAACCTTTTGAGAAAAAATTGCATGACAAAAGGTCTGTTTTCAAGTGTCGCGACGCGCCCGTCAACGACATTGACGCGAGCTTTATTTCCAATTGGTTTGTTCCGATTGGTTCTTCCGTTCCGGACCGATTCGAAATTTGAACAGAACGTTGACGGAACTGATTAAAAATAATGATTTTTTTGTGTAAAACTCACTCGGTTCGGCGATCCAAACGATGCAGATCGGCGCAATTTTAACAAACCTTTTTTCGAAGATTCCCTCGTTGCGATCTGTTTTCCCACGATGTATCCATTGTTCACCTTCAGTTGGCCATCAAGGTCGTCCTGGATTCGCTGCCGAAATTGTCCGGATACACCTGCCAAGTTATCATCTGCGATTGATTGACCCTCGTGGACCCTCTGATTCTCCTGAACTCGTCACGAAAATTCTGCCTCATCGACAGTTTATAGCACTTTCACTATATTTAGATTTTTCACTATGGTTATTATTTTTGTTTCACATTTAAAACAACAAAAACAAACACCAACACTTTAAACAAAGTATTTGCGCGTTTAAATTTCATTTTTGTCCGGTAAAACACCACGGTTTCGGTTGGCGCGAAAACTCTGGCTTACCGGTGCCGCCATCTTGATTGACGCACCGCGGTACAGTTGCGCCGAAATGTTCGGATACACCTGCCAAGTTATCATCTGCGATTGATTGACCCTCCTGGACCCTCTGATTCTCCTGAACTCGTCACGAAAATTCTGCCTCATCGACAGTTTATAGCACTTTCACTATATTTAGATTTTTCACTATGGTTATTATT